>JARFOD010112851.1:0-15271 GCA_031763545.1 Mopalia muscosa
AATACAGAACATCACAAACAAATCTGCTTCCTGTTACCCTTTAGCTCTGCGAACACGAGGACAACAGAAAGCAACCTTTTCTCGCCTCTTATGATCGACCCAGGAAGCCGAGGGAGAATTCTGCAGGGCCATGGCCACCCGCTCCCTCGTGGGGCCTGCTGAAAAGGATATTTCCTTATATGTACATGTACACTATTCCAACAATAAAAGACAACCATAAAATGTGAAGTGTTTTGATAAAGTTCAGTTGGGAAGTAAATCTTCCTTCAGTGTTTAGACAGAATTGCTACTCTCCAAACAAACTGCCCCCAGCCAGAGTGCTAATCTGTTTAGACCAAGTCAATAAGTCATCGTGTTTGCATACATATACCCCTCAAATTTCGTCCATGACAAATCTGAACTTTTTAGCTAGTTGTGACAATATTACAGCATATAATGTTTTAAATTATGTTTTCTGACAAATGTTGATTCTTTGACGGACAAATTCATCTTCTGCCTTTTAGAAACCATTTCTCAGTATTTTAAATAGCTTGCAAAATGGCAATTCTACGGACGAATTTGGGGGTGATTTTAATAGGGAAGCCAATAACAGTTGGAATGTGGTTCTGAAAAACTGCAACATTTTGAAACATTATTTTTGATAAATTGGGATTCACTTACATCATTATTTGGTAGGGTCACATTGCAAACAGTACAATATTCTTTGTTGTCTGTGAGCTCAGGGGCCTGTAAGAGTGGTTGCTTGGGGGCCACTGATCGGGGCCCTGAGGGAAGTGGCAACAGAGGAGGTCGACTTTTATTTTGAGCAGGCACATTATTCTGTGGAGGCTCATCGTTTGTGGTGAATCTTGACACTCTTTTCTTATGGGGTAGATCTTCAGGCATCCTGGATAAGGCATTGCCTCGAAACGCCCCTGACATCAAGATAGGTTGGTCACTTAGCGCAGATGTTTCCGCTTGACGGGTTCTCCCAGTACCCAGGTCATCTCGCAGACTCCTGTAATCAGCAGCTCTTTGCGGATCAGCAAAATCACCATGGTAACCATCCTTTTTGGGATGTGTAGTGGTCTCTCCTCGGACATCAATGTCTTTTTGCCGATTATCTGAGAAGCCATCGTACCTGGGCTTGTCCCTCATGTCACCATGGTATTCATCTTGTGGACGAACTCTTGAATCTCCATGATTAACGACATCTTTTGGATAACTATCCAAGAAGTCGTTGTGCCTGGGGTTGTCCCTAGTGTCACTACGATAACCATCCCGTTGATGACCTCTTGAATCTCCACGGACATTGACATCTTTTTGGCGATTATCTGAGAAGTCGTCATGTCGGTAGTTGTCCCTTGTGTCAGACGAGAAAGCATCCCTTTGGTGATCTCTTGAATTGCCTCTCCTTGATTCATTCCGTAAGTCCTCATCCCTGGAAGGCTTTCTCGAATCGTTTCTATAATCCTCTTTTGGTTGCATCTTGGAATCGGAATGATGTGAATCACCAGAAAAGCGTCCCGGTCGATTCAAGCGTTCTGGTGGATTGTCTTTTCTTGAAGATCTGTTCTCTCTGGAATGATTTCTACTCCTGTCCCCACTCGACCTCTCGCTCTTGCCGGAACGACCCCTCTGCTCATCACGTGAAGCATTTCTTTTCCGTTCTCGTTCCTTCTGTTCTTCTTTCTTCTGATGGCTGAGTTTATTCTCATGCATCAGGCTCTGAACATGTTTCATATACTCCTACAAAAAATACAACAAGAGCACAAGCTTTAGTATGTATGCATGTTTGATTTGGGTATAACGCCATACAGTACTGCCAGAAGTTAACTTCCTTTTTCCCACTTCAAATGTGCGGATTTAATGCGTCTTACATGCCTCTTAAAATGCAAAAATGTGCGTCTTACAAGCCAACAATCTGCACATTAAATAAGACGTGTCATACTCCATACGATCGATTCAATCGATATGCGGTTTTGTCAAATCTTCACAATTCACTAATTCGATCGGCCCAGCTCTGATGCGAAATGTGCAACGAGAAAAACGATGCGTTTTTTATTTAAGAACAAAGGAATTTAAAATATTACGGTCAAACGACACGTACTAGAAGGAATGATGGGTGATATGTAGGGGAAAATGCATTACTCGCTGTTGTCGTCTGCTCAAACGTTCCAAATACCACAGCATGGAGAGTCATCAAATTGAAACTCCTCTCCCAACATATATACGGACTAAATAATTGACACGCAAATTTTTTTTTTTTAAAGAAGAAACTTCTCGAATATCACCAGTTTTGTTTCGAGTAAACGTTTTTGACATATAGCATTGATCAGAAACATCAGCAGCGTAACGTATGTGCTAAATAATTTCCACACAATTCTGCGGTTAATTTTATCGATTCAACCAGCATGGGGAGTCAATTGCCATATCCCTCTAGGGACTAATTCAAACTGCTCGCAGTGACTAAAATGTTCGGAAACTAGAAAGTTCATTCAAGACACGTACGGACCACTTCATGGATAAAAAAAATATATTTTCGGGTAGTATAAACTTCGCTAGTACCGATGAGCTTGTTAACTAACATCTTGCAATATTCAATTGTAAATAATTTGCGATTAGAAAGACGGGTAATATAGTTTACTGGCTATTAAATTACACATTCTGCTTGAAAGTTCCACACAGTCACGCAATTAAGGTTTTTAAATCAACCGAGTGCTGTTGTGCGAAACAAAATGATAAAATGCGATCAAATTAGCGTTTTTCCCGCTAATGAGCACAAAGTAGGGTAAACTGAAGACTCCAATAAAAGGTACACGCAGAAAAATTGTGATTAAATATTTCGGTTTATATAATAACCGTTGTGATGAGCGATCTAGGCATTTTACTTTTACACATGGTCTCCACTTCGCCCTGTTTTGCGGATTATACGTGCAGCTTGTTTAAAAAATAGTTTCGCCTCGTCTTACAGCAGAACGCGTCTCTATTGTGGTTTCATTGCGGATTATAGCCGTTTAATCCGCATCTGACATGGGAAGTTAGCTTCTAGCAGTACTGTACATATGGTTGTATACTCATATGACATGCCAGCCCAATGGGTGAAGGACACGACGCTCTACAAACACAGAAAAGACAGGACAATCACAAGTTGCAATACACTGACATAAAAAAATGATTGGCTTTATGTGCCACAGGAAGTTCTCTCCCTACCTTAGATTGTTATGCCTCATAGTGAAACATTCATGTCTCTGACTATTTTACTCACCTCTACAGAAGGCAGTTCAATATTACACACCTTACACATCTTCTTTTCAGGAACTGAGGGAAGAAACAGATAAATACGGCACCATTATGGCTCATGTGGGGATTTAAAGCTAATATATTTCTTTTCAAAATATGTGCCCACGTCATGAGACCTGTTTAAAGAAATTTTTTTAAAAAAGGTGAATTTATTAAAGAAAAAGGCACAACTACTATCGATTGGGAACATGTGTCTACCAAGTTTCACAAACAGCTGGACGGACAGACAGATTTTTAAAATGATGAATCCGTAATAGCAAAATGAACAATTACAGTTAATGATTTATATGCCTACCAAGTTTAACAAAAATATGTCTTATAGTTTTCGAGTTCCGCTACAGAAACAAAAATTTACTTTAATTTACTTACCAACTTTGTTTCAATAGAAATAATTTTTTTTTTTTTAAATGGCAACTTCGGAAACTGATTGGTTTGTTTGTTTATTTGATTGGTGTTTAACGTCGCACTCAAGGGTATTTCACTTATATGCAGTTTAACGTCATACTCAAGGGTAGCTCACTAATATGACGAAGGACACAAATACAGAACATCACAAACAAATCTGCTTCCCATTACCCTTTAGCTCTGCGAACAGGATTAGTCCGCAGACATGCTGCCATTTAAGCCATGGCAGCAGGCAATAACTGTTTGTAGATTTATTTCACACTGTTCCTTGCTTAATTACGGTAGAAAACTGGGAAAAAACCCACACGCACTCATTGAGCTCAAGGCATGCCCAAGACCACATAAAATTAACAGGGCATATCACGCTTCCTGCCATCTTCTTAAGAAAAACTTGCAAGCACCAAAAACATACTGAATCTACTTATAGAGAGAAACGAAATAAGCTACTTAAACTTAAATTGTATCTCATCATGAATAAAATTCTTTATAAACCAAAAACTTACCTTTAGCAGGTTTTGTTTTGTTTTTAATGTTAATAGCTATTTTCTTGCTGTCTTTACCACTGTCTGGCACAGATTTAGTTACCAATGGCTTAGATTTGGCTGAGGTGTCTTTTGCGTCCACTGAACTCTTGTTCTCTTCTTCTTTAACGATGTCCTTTGTTTCACTGATTTGCGTATTGACTTTTGCCATGAGTGTGGCTTTGGCTTGTTCAATTTTTGACCGATTGAGTTTGTTTTTGAATTCCAATCTAGCCTTGTGTTCAGAACTCAGAATATGCACCTTGTAAACCTGTCAAAAAAATAGAGAAAAAAACATTTATTAACACTTTTGTTAACTGACCTGAGACTGAAAAATCGTCATGTATATCTTCAAATCAAAATTTCTGTGTGTCTTTTTATGGTCTTTTGGCGCATTTAACATAAATTATGTGTACAAAATACTCCAAACTACACTGGGTAGGCCATCTTCTCTAGCCAAGGGTTACTATTCTGAGCTACTCAGCATTTCAACCCTTGGCAGATAATTAATGTACAATGAGAATTTCAACTACGCCATCTGGTGGATAAAACGACCAAGGTTCTAGTTAACTCCCGCGGTTTACAGTTACATTCGCAGCAATTTTCACAAGCCAAGTCTTCTAATAACACAACGTCAAGAGTAGCTGGAATAGTAACCCCTGGATAGAGAAGATGGGGGTAGGCAGGCCAGTCATACATATCCTCAAACTCTACCCAGGAGTCCTGTACAACGTTAACGGTTTCCCATATTAATTTTGTACAGTGTTATTGGTGTTTGTATATTTAATTGGGCTTTGATGCTGTACTGGACATTGTTTATTGGAGACTTCGAGTTTAACATATTAATAAAGGTTATTTTACTTATTGATGCCTGATTCTCCATTTCACACTGTTCCTTGCTTTGATAATGAGGTGGAAAACCAAAAGGAAACCTAAAAAAAACTACACCATGAAATTTCATCATATGATTTTCGAGTATACCTGATGGTTGCCACGTGGACTAGAACCTGTTAACGGTAAATCAAAGCATGTTCCATTCAGGAAGCGCACTCGCTACCACTGTGCCACGGCTGCGGGCCCCCTGTGAGTAGTAGATCAAAGTAAGATAGGTACAAGTAGGTTTGACACTCTTACAACTAAGCTACAGCTGCAAGCCCAGGAAGCTCACACAAATCACCTGCTTATCTCTTTATGCATACACCAATTACATACCGTTTCTGATTCTACGTTAATCTTGCAAATCTCACAGCGTGTTTTATTGGTGGTATCTTCCTCAATCACTTCCTCTTTTTTGGCTTCTTGTTGGATAAATGCTATTGTAGGAGCTGAAATTTAAAATAAAATTAAATTGATTGATTAATTGGTGTTTTATGCCATGTTTGAGGGTATTTAACTTATATGATGTTTTCCCACAATAATTGACACAAGTTAACACAATCAAGATGTGAAGCATTTCCATAATGTTGGAAAGTTAATATTTTTCTATTGCTTAGAATAGACACAATAGACACTCTTTAAATAAACTGCCCTTAGCCCGGGGGGTATAATATTAGAAATAAAAGAAAAAATAACACTGTTTATTGTTTGATTGGTGTTTAACATCGTACTCAATGCGCTTGGTGTTTTATGCCGTGTTTATGGGTATTTCCCTTTAATTACAGCAGTGTATTCCAACAATAAACGGCACCAGCACAACCACAAAATGTGAAGTGTTTTGATACTGTTGGAAATTAATCTAAGTAAAAACAGCATGGCTACTCTCCAATCAAATTAACCTTAGCCAGAGGGCACTAATGTTTGGATTTTGTTGGTTTGTCTGATTTAACCCTTTGGAGACGGACCGGCCAAATTTGGCCGGTGAAGCACGTGTGTTTTCTATTGACGTATGACGTAATCAGCAATTGTCCCTAGAGGGGTGTATGCAATTGAAATACATCGCAGTAATGGCGGCTCCCACCTGTTCTGTCAATGTGTTAAAATCGTTCAGTTTTGATAGGATTTTAGAATCTTTTAGCCTTATTTCCATTACTATGGTGACCCAGTGATCACTTCGAAATGCCAAAGAAGCTGTCTACGCTGTGCTAGATTCTGACTGATACTCTGACAGCTGATTTAGTTCAGATGATTTATATGATGAGTGCGGTACAACAACAACATGTGCTTATGTTAAAAAATGAGCTTGGGGACACAGGTATGTCAAATTTGTCGGTCCAAGGTAAAAATGGCATTACCTTTTGTGAATTTCAAAGTGACTCAGACACAGATCGTGATGAAACAGATGATTCGCAGTATGACATTGAAAATAAAGGTTTACTTTATCAAATGTGTCTGGTGAAAATGATATAGCTGATACGTTGAATATTCAACCCCTTCTATGTAAACAAATACAGGGAAATCGAAACAAATACAAAGTGGGCGTGACAGGGGTGCGAAAAATCTGGAACTATTGTTAGTTTGCACATTGAAAATGAATTGCAAAATGTTTGTATTGTGTTTGTTCTGTACACATGGCAATGTCTGCACTGAAAAAAAACACTTTATAATAAATAATTTCTTCTCGACACCTTGAAAATGCATTTTATTTCAATTTTTTGAAATTTGTACTTGGTTTCCATGGCAACCACTAAAACTGACAAAAAAAGTAGAGGGAAGATTATATCTGTCACATAGCTTATGTATCAGGCTTTCTGAAAAGGTATAGTTATGGTGGATGTGTTAAGAGAGAAGCCCTTTAATACTTCTGTCATACAAAAGTCACATATTTGTTATTGACAAAAATAATATATTCAGTCTTGAAAGGGTTAAAAAAAAACTCAAAGGTGATAAATTTTATCCCGAGTTCAGATGGAGGCCATTGCAATATGCGCAAAAATGAAAGATTTTTTCATGGGAGATAATTCAATCTATTTAGTGATGCACACATTCATTGCATGGAGATCATCAGTTGTTGAGTAAGACGATAAACACCAATCAAAAAAAACAAAAACCATCAGTTGTTGATGTAGATGTAGTTATAAATCATACTACATGCAGTTTCTGGGGGGTTTGTAAAGTGTCTATTGCTTTGAAATGATTATGATACCATCTGTGATATTCTATTTTGTCTGAGAGAGTTTTATTTCCGACTCTTTTAAGATACTCCTAATTCTTGGAAAGAAAAAGTTGTCTTTTTGTATATGTCCAACAGTTGTTCCTGATTGTAAATTTGTTTGGAAAAAAAATGAGTACTTGACATGAATAATTAATTTAACTTTTTCTATGACAGGGTGGAGCCTTCTAATGAGTACTATGATGGCGAGAAGGACAATGATAAAGATGATTCATTTCTGGATGTCTAGCACAGATTCATCAGGACTTTTTCTCATTCATTCTCATAGAGGAATATTCATTTTTACTGGATGTACAGCAGTTTTCCACATCATCCTTGTGGATTTCATCTAATAGGATGCCTAGCCCAGAATACATTAGTTCTCCACATCATTCTTACAGAATTCTAGCACAGATTCATCAGGACTTTTTCTCATTCATTCTCATAGAGGAATTTCATTTTTACTGGATGTCTAGCACAAGTTACAGGAGTTTTCCACATCATTCTTGTGCATTTCATCTAAAAGAATGCCTAGCCCAGAATACATTAGTTCTCCACATCATTCTTACAGAATTCATCTAAACGGGATGTCTAACAGAAGATACAGGAGTTCTCCACATCATTCTTGCCGATCTTTTCTAAATGGGAGGTCTCTCATCAATTCATCATAACTTTTTCACATTCATTAAGGTTTTGGATTTCATCTCAACAGGATGTCTCATAGAAATTCATAACGGAAATTCATCAAGACTTCTTCACATTCATTGTTATAAAGGATCATCATGGATATTGTATATTTTCATCAGCAACAGTATTGTCCTGTTGGCTGAAAAACCTACCGTCACTTAATGTAAAAATTATGGATTATTTCAATATTCAGACTGATAACCATTATACATGGGTTTGTTGTAAATATTTGTACAATATTGTCAAGCTTCGTGTTGAGAAAGAGTAATTAAAAATAGAATTTGCATTTCCTATTGCCTGTATGTCGATTGTAATGTTTGTAATGGGGTAATGTTTTCATTGCTTATTGTGCCAGTCAATCATGTATCTTTTTACAATTTTGTTGAATTATTGATCTGAGTCTGTGCTGAAGACTATGGCTATACTATTTCTTGGCCAGTAACAGTGGTCACCTCAAGTTATCATTGTTGGACATAGTTTTGAGGCAGATTGGAAAAAGCATTTACCTAATGTCAAAATATTGTGTTTCTCATTTATTGTCCAAACTTTAAATGCCAGTCTGTAAAACATAAAGCATTTGTGGATGTGAAGCTATGACTAATCACAATCAGACTGCTTCAATTGTAGCAAATTGCGATAATCAGATCTTATACTTTTGGTTTGATTTGGTTTGATTTGATTGGGGTTTAACATTGTACTCAAGGTTTTTCACTTATATGATGACTTGCCAGCCCGATGGGTGAAGGAAACCACCCTCGACACCACTGGTAACAAACAAAGACAAGACAGGTTTCCTCTTCATTTTCCTTTATTTAGGCAGAAGGGTACGTCTCAGATTTATTAAATCCACTAACTTTCCAACATAATGGAAATGCTTCACATCTTGGTTATGCTAATGTCAATTATGGTTAGAATACACTGCCATCATATAAGTGAAATACCCTTATAAAGGGGCACAACATGAAGCCAATCTCTTTGTGATGTGTTTGTATTACCTCCTGTCTTGGTGGTGTTGATTGTGGTCTCCTTCACCCATTAGGCTGGCACACTGTCATATGAGTGAAATAACCTTAAGTACACCATTAAACCCCAATCAATCTTAAAAATTATTTTTATGTAAAGTTTCAAAATTGAAAATCTGTTCATTATTTAAATCCAGTATGAGAAAACATTGCCAAATGCCATCATCCAAAATCAGTGCGTTTAAATTTGCAAACATTGTACAGCTGTTGTATATATATATATATGTATAAATAATAATACTTTAAATTATTCATAGTCTCTGCTGTCTTTTTCTATTATATGTGCATCTCTGTATTCTATTCTGTGACTGCAGGAGTTTTTGTTTTTCAAAGCAATGAAATAGAGCATTACTCTTAACAAAAACAGCTAAAAAGCTTGATTCCAGTAAAGTTGCAAACACAAGACAAACTGGGTAAGGAAAGTCCTAAAGTCGGACTTTGTTTGTCTGTGCAGCAACCAGTGACCTTTTACTAAATTGCAGTATTGTCCACGTGTAATTTTACAGGTATTTGCTCATGTTTTATTGGTCCCAATTTCATTATAAAGAGAACAAATTATGTTGAGTATCCCACTGTCAGTACTATGTTTGAAACCGTTATCTCACAAAAGATGATCTCCATACAGCCAGGGGTTCAGAGAGGTAGTTATGCTGGAAAATAAACTCAAGTTGAGACATAGTCAGGCCTGTGCTGTAATCTTTTCCAGAATAACCTTACATGTAAAATCGGTCCTCTAAAATTTTGTGAGATAACATAACACATAACACACAACCCTGGTTTGTTGTTTGATTTAAATACATAAATATGCTTTTGTGAAAAATAAAGCAAAGTTGCTTTAAAATACTATCTTCATTGATTATGGAATGACAGAATTTGTCAAAATTTGTAGCAAAATTCAAATTTAGACAGAGACTATAAATCGTTCTTCCTAAATTAAGTTTGCATAACCATAGGGAGACCCTGTTCTGTCAGTTCTTCCCAACAGCACAGGCCTGCTCATTTTAACGCATCATTAAAAAAAAAATGTATGTACATTAAAAAACAAGAACAAAAAAAATTGCATGGGACACTAAAAAACTTAATTCTTTCAGAAACAAACTCAATATGTGGATGTCTATGAACCCCTGACTGTGTATGTAAAGGACTACTTAAATTGTAAACCTCGCCACAAGAAGCTGTTGTCCAAGAGTGTAATGATCAAGGGCGCCCGTTTAGGTCCTGGTCTGGCCAATCAACAGTTTTGTCGTAGTATTGCCTCTTCATAACGTTGAGTAATGTAAATGGATATAATATCTTCGAGACAGAAGTTTCAAAAAGGTTAGGCCAATGGCCGTGGTTAAGTGGTAGCAAGTGCATTTCCTAAACTGAACCTGCTTAGGTTTACTGTTCACGGGATCGAGTCCGCCTGACGCCTGTCGACCATCAGATATATGAGCAAGTCACATGTTGTGGCTCCCGCAATCGCGGGGGGGTGTGTTTTTTTTCAAGGTTTCCTCTCGGTTTTTCACCGTAATAAGGCTGTGTGAAGTGGAGACTCTGTTGTCATAAGTTAATTACCCTTGAGTACGATGACAAATACCAATCAATCAAAAAGGTTCAATATTAGCATCAATGTCACTATCATTAATAACTCCTTTCTCCCTCATGCGACCTGATACAACAGCAAAGTTTGTCTGGCAGTCGGAAAACCTCCCACAACAAACATCCTGTAATGACAGCAAAATGCATGTCTGGCAGAGGGAACCAGGAAAATACTCTAATGACAGTAATTAACATTCTGTCTGGCAGAGGGAACCAGGAAAATACTGTAATTACAGTAATTAACATTCTGTCTGGCAGAGGTAACTAGCGACATACTGTAATTACAGTAATTAACATTATGTCTGGCAGAGGGAACCAGGAACATACTGTAATTACAGTAATTAACATTCTGTCTGGCAGAGGGAACCAGGAAAATACTCTAATGACAGTAATTAACATTCTGTCTGGCTGAGGGAACCAGGAACATACTATAATGACTACACTTAACCTGCTGTCTGGCAAGAAAACAGGCCAACCAAAAACATCCTGGTAAGACAGTATCGTGCTATCTGACAAAGGCAATATCCTGTAATGACAGTAGCATGCTGTCTGGCAGGGAGCACCTGTAATGATCACAACATGTCTGGATGATGGAATCCAGAACATCTAAACTTTCATATGAATGATCCATAGAGATGGTTTAAAAAAAAAACAACAAAATTCATTTTTCAATATATTAATTGAAGATTTATTAGAACATGCAGCTAATCTATACCTGCATGTTTTTTGATGTGTGATAAAAAGAAAACAGTATAAAAATGATGCCACAAAATATGAAGACAAATACATAAAAACAAAAAAAAAGCCAGTGCATTTATCTCAAGGATTCAAAAGTTAGCTTATTAATTCAACTTTTGGAAAAACTTCTAAAAAATTTGTCCCACTCCACTAAGTTGCAATTCGTTGTTTTAAGTACTGAGCTGTCAAAGGTGAAAATGTCATATCAGGTCAAAATTGAGATTCCAGTGAAAATAAACTGAAGTAATGTGGCAACTGGTGTAATTTAAGGTTAAGTTGCTAATGCTATGGACTGAATGTCTGTAATTCCAAGACAATTATCAAATTTTTGAGGCCAGTTTTCTATGCTTAGTCACACTAAAATTGCTCTAACCTGGTAAGTATCAGAGATATTATAGAACATTATATATTATTTAAAAGGTAATAAAATGCTCTTTTCAAGTCACCAGTATCTCAATTTTCGCCTTGTGCCACTTAGTTTGGGTTATGCTGAAGTGAGTGTATTGACTGGGATTTTATATATTAAGGTTATTTCTTTATAATGACCACTTCCCTATATAATGTTTCCGTCATATGACACCGGATTGTCCACTTTGATAATCTGCCTCTCGGTGGGAAGCTTGTAAAGACCACACCCGTGAATTCTAGTCATCTTGTGTGACATACACAAGATCCACTCAAAGTAGATGGATAAATTTGTACTTGTACACTGTATATGTTTGTATGAAAGGTAATTCCCTAAGCATGAGTATAATCATTTTAAAAAATGGTAGCTGAAATCAGTGTCGAATTAAGGCCCATAGAGGCCCTAAGCATTTAAAAGATTTGGGTTCCCCCATAAGTCTATACAAAACATAAACAATAATATACCATACAATCTTTCCCTTTTTTTCACTATAAACAAAACATACTAGAAAATGCAAAATAATGTTTATTTGTGTATGTTTATAGTGGCCCCTTCCCAGATCTAATTAAAATCAGACCTCAAAAATGCTTCTTGTGTTTTGTTTGTCACTATATTGAGATCTAACGCAGTGACTCTACTTCTCTTGTTCAATTACGTCAAGCTTACTGGGGTTCACGAAAATGTCACAGTTGGAGTTGTCCAATAAAAACACAGATAACAGGGGGCAATGCTAAACACTAAATTGGGCCAGAACAAGCAGAAGTTGTCCAATTTAATTCTGTGTTGATGTTGTAAGTCACATGTAGTACCTCAAAATTTAATTATTCGAATGGTGTTTACTAGTTGTGCAAGTGTCCGTTGTTAATATAAAAACATGCAGTCATGATTTCGGTTCATCGTGGAAATCTTCGGCTTTTACAAACCACAATTGAGATGAAGCTCTATGATTGGTCAATTTAAGGAACCAAACAACATTGTATGTAGGGTGATTGCATTAGATCTCACTATAGCGATAAACAAAACACGGGGAGCGTTTTTGAGATCTGATTTTATTGCCCCCTTCCCTTGATGCCGTTAAAGCACATGCTTAATTTCCTAACGATTAATCCCGTCTGAAATCACTTTGGCATTAAATACACCCGTAACCTTCAATGGTAGAACACTATTGCTGAGAAGAAGTAAAGCTTCACCGAGAAATGCTTTTATAAAAATAGCCACGAGTGGAAATCCCGTTCAACAGACTGTTTATCCACAGATATGAAAGCTCAATCTTCTTCACTTCTCCACGCATCTGCAGTGGCAGGATTAATATTAGCTGTTCTTATATCCTCTCCGTCTGGCAAAGAACTTTTCAGTTTTTGCTCTCGTAAATTATCATCAAAGGCACTGTCTGTTTCCGGCTGCCACACTAGTATGTTGCGATCATTCCCACCACTATATATTTCCTGTTTATCTGGGTCAAATACACAACAATTGACCTGGTTATAATGACCCCTGAGCACATTCAATTTTGACCCAGAAAAGAGGTTAAATACGTCAATGTTTGCCCCGTGCGGTACACAGAGAACATCTGGCTGACAATCATGTGACACGCAGATTCCAACACCTTTTTGAGTTTCGTTATTTATTTTCCCATAATGCACCATGGTATTGAGTCCACTGGTAGTATCCCAGAGGTGTATTCTGTCATCTGTTCCAAACGACACTAAATGTAATCCGTTTGAGGTAAAACACACGCTGTTAACACTTTTGTTATGTGAGCTGCTGTTTTGTGAGCTGCTTGCTGCAACAGAACAAGAAACTTAGTTTAGATGTATTTAAATTTATGTTGAATAACAAGTAGACCTATTCATATAAGTCTTTATTACAGACTTCTCCCGTTTTTATTAAGGTTTAAACAGAATTTTCACAATAGTTTTTGTTTGATTGGAGTTTAACGTGAAACTTTATTTCACTTATTTGACAATGAGCCCATTGGGTTTAAGAAACCACCCTGGCAGGACAATGTGGTAGGAAATAATGACAAGGTAAACAACAAAAGCACAAAATGTAGTACAATCACAGAAAGTGTACAAATTTACAGTGCTAGACATTTATACAAATTTGCTATTTGCTCTCAAAGAACTCCCCATGAACTCTCCCAGGAATTTTCACCAACTTACTGGAACCTTTCACATAAACTTCCCACTAGATCATAGGAATCTCCCTTTCACCAACTCACAGGAACCACCCACCAACTCCTACGAACATCCCATCAACAAACAGTAACCTATCACCAACTCCAATAAAACTTTGCTTCGATGTACCATCCACAGGATCGGGTCCGCCTGTCGAGCGAGTCACATGTTGTGGCTCCGGCAATCCCAGGGTGGTTTTTACGAGGTTTCCTCCCAGTTTTCCACCATAATAAGGCTAGGTGCAGTGTGAAGTGGACAATCCGTTGTCATATAAGTACCCTTGAGTATGAGGTTAAACCCCAATCAAACAAACAAACCAATGAAACTGCCTCCACGCTCAAGGAACTCCCCACCAGCTCGTAGAAACCTGAACTGTTCACCAATAAGCAGCAACTTAAAAACAACTTACAGAAATATCCTATCCACTCACATGAACTCTCCCGGGACCACCCACCAGCTTATAAGAAACTTCCTGTAGCTCACAGAAACATTCTATCTTAAAAGACCCTCCCTCTTAAAAAATGCTCTCACTTATTACTAGCACTTATTATGAAAAGCACTCGCTTATCACAAGCAGTTATTACAAAAAATACTCACTTATTAGTAGCACTTATTTAAAAAAGTACTCACTTATTACTAGCACTTATTACGAAAAGTACTCGCTTATTACTAGCACTTATTACGAAAAGTACTCCCTTATACTAGCACGTATTACGAAAAGTACTCCCTTTTACCAGCACTTATTACGAAAAGTACGCCCTTATACTATCACTTCATAAAAAGTACTCGCTTATTACTAGCATTTATTTCAGAGTACTCACTTATTACTAGCACTTATTACAAAAAGTACTCACTTATTACTCACACTTATTACAAAAAGTACTCACTTATTACTCACACTTATTACAAAAAGTACTCCCTTATGCTAGCACTTATTATGAAAAGTACCTCCTTATACTAGCACTTATTACGAAAAGTACTCCCTTATACTAGCACTATACGAAAAGTACTCACTTATTACTAGCACTTATTACAAAAAGTACTCAATTAATACTAGTACTTATTACGAAAAGTACTCACTTATTACTAGCACTTATTACGAAAAGTACTCAGTTATTACTAGCACTCATTACAAAAAGTACTCGCTTATTACTCACACTTATTACAAAAAGTACTCGCTTATTACTAGCACTTATTACAAAAATAGGGAACCACTCAAGGGGTGCAAGATACGCCCGCTGCAAGTTGTTGGTTTTGGCCAGGACAAGGTTTTTAGTATAATGGATATGGTGACCTTGACCTTGGCTCAATGACCTTGGATATAGGTCATGACACACCCCCTAGTCACAAGGAACATTTGTGCA
>JARFOD010112862.1:0-15269 GCA_031763545.1 Mopalia muscosa
AGCATCGAGATCGAAACGTCGCTACCCAATTATATCCAGAAGTTGTACATCCATATCAGTCGTCATGTCTTACTGGTTGATAAGTGTTGTACACCCAAATGGTTGATAAATGTTGTACACCCAAATGGTTGATAAGTGTTCAAAGGTACACCCAAATGGTTGATAAGTGTTTGAAGGTATACCCAAATGGATAATACCTACAACTTTCCAATATTCGCTGGAAAATTTGCAACTTGTTTTATTGAGAAACTGGTATTAAAACATTAAAGTTTTATTGACAGTGACAGCTCATAGATTCCCAAATTATGTCACCTGGGTATGACACCACGTGGCTGATATCTACAGAAACATCCCCTGCTATTTTATTATTCTCAACAGTTTTTCCAAGCTACAAAGTGTTTTTTGTCTTGTCCCCAAATATGAACAGAATGCCTAGCACTCCTGTCCTGCTTTATTTGGAGAAAAACTGAGTCATATAAAACTTGAGGACTAAAATTTTGATATAATAATAAATGTTCATTCCTGTTAAAAAATGTCATATTTATTTGGGATAAATTTGATCACTTGCATCAGACAATTGTTCATATTACCTATTTGGTACCAAGCTTAAATGTATCATTTCTTATAGAAAAAATGTGCAAATAAAAAAAGGGTGCTCACATTGACACGGATATATCTAAACATATTGCACAGGAAACTTTACTGATGAAATGTTATTAAATCTGTACATAAAACAGTTTTGAAAAGGAATAAATAAGTAGGACCTATATGCAATATCATGAATGTAAAATTGATAAACCAACTAAAAACTTAAATAAACATAATCCTGGGTTCACTTCGCCTTCTTGTCCATCAATGCAACAATTGTGCTTTTACCTAAATCAAAGCTAGACTCGGAGCTGGTTTTTGGAAAGATGTGCATTTAATTGCAATTCCTTGAGTGTAGCTAATTGGTTATCTATCTTTCCGTTACCCTCAGTTTGTTGCTGTAGTGAAAAATGTTTGTTGATATCCTCTTCCACGCGCGTCAGTGTATCCTTCGTTTCCAGGATGGAGTGACCTAACCTGGAAAAATCTTCCAGCAATAAATCATCTCTCTCTTCTACATTCCTCTCTCCCACTTCCTGTTTTCTTTCAAAACAACAGATCTTATTAATTTTATTCAGAATATATGGGAAAAATTATTTACCTTGACGGACAAAATTGGAGGGGATGTAAAAAAGTTGATCCCTGGCAATACTCTTGTTAACCAATTTGATTGAAGCCGGAAGCACTTTTACTTCCACTGTGTCTTACTTACAGCCCATTTGTCCATAAACCAGGACAATTTCGAATGAGAGATAAATTTTATAATGTGTTATAGAATGTTATAAACTGGTACTTTGTAATTTCATGTTGTTAAAATGTTATTTGTATTGTATTTCCAAAGGCTTAAAAAAATGCATGTTTTTAAAAGTGGATTTAATTTGTAGACAAGGCCATATAAAAAATAAATGTTTTGCACGTGTGTCAGTAAAATGGTCCGTTGCAATAGAGATCAGAATATGACAGGAGCGGAGGAAAAGAAAGGACGGATAGACGGACATACAAACTTCCAGATTGTATCATGAATAGCATCATGCAGTCCACAGCAGCTAAATCAAACAATATTCAGCTCGATACATCGAATAGTTTTTTTTAAATTGAGCTCGGAATATGACGGAGAGATGGAAGGACATACAAACTTCCAAGAATTTTACATGAAGAGCAACATGATGGTATCATTACAGTGTTTATGGTATCAATGTGTCCGCTGTTAAATGAATTAAGTTTGAGCTCGATACATTGAGTATTTTTGTAGATAAAGCTCGGAATATGGCAGGAGGTAGAGTGGGGGGAAAGAACATGAGGAGGGACGAACAGACAAACTTCCAACAACGTAACACGAATAGCACCATCACAATGCCAAGTCCCAACATGCCAGCTGTTAAATAAAATGAATTTCAGCTCGTGACATGGAGTACTTTTAGAGATTGAGATCAGAATATGACATGAGGTAGAATGGCAAGGAACAGATGGCCAGATGGACGGCACCTATTTAAAGATAGGCATTTGTGATTTATTATTAGGTATACCCTCGGATATCTTTACAATGCAAAAAATATTTGCATCAGATGGCCAGAATCTGTGAATCTATGCCTTTCCAACATAACAGCCTATAAATATCATTGTTTTATTGGAGTAACCAAGAAAAAAGACTTGACAAAGTACCGGTTCACGTGTGTTTTGGTTATTAACGAATGTCTTCCAGATAGCCTAGCCAGTCATGCTGGACACAATGAATCTTGAATCAACGCGTCGTGCTAGCACTTTGGAATCTAAGAAAATAATGAAAACAATAGAATCAATATACAACCTCAACACTCTATCAAATACAACTAAAAGTATAACTTCGCTTGGATTTTTGATTGGTGTTTTATGCTTTATGCTCATTGACACTGACACATCCCTGCGATTTGAAGTGTTTCGATACTGATAGAAGGTTAATCTTTGCTACCGGTACTCTCCAAGCAAATTGCCTTGAGCCAGAAACAATACCATATGTAAGCTGCACATGAATATTAAACTAGTGCTATGATATAATCAGTATAAAATGGCTGATATGCATGTATTTCTCAAGACCTCTTAAATACTTCAAACCCGAGTGTAGCTGAACTTTGTGTAGTGTGGTCACAGAGTTTTACACAAGCTTGACCAACTAACCTCTGTATTTGTGTTTTTAAAATTATTTATTTATGCTCATTGGTCACGAATTTACAATTTTCCCTACATCACCACTTGACCAGGTTTGGAGGTGAACATGTACTCTGCGAAAAAGGAACCATAAGTAAACTGTCACAAGAACGTGTTGAATTTTTTTAAATAGTATCGTTTCGTGTGTACAATGGCCAAGAATGATTCAGTTTCTCAATAACTCTGGAATGGAACAACGTTGTGGCGCGTTTCTACAGACTTTTGTGTCAAGTGACATGATATATTCTGATTTTTACGAATGCAAACGGAACTTGGGGAAAATATTGGGCAGGTGATGGATATTTAAAGCTGCAATTCTTACAATGATGTGCATTTCCCGTTTCACTGTACACGAGTTACAATATGCCGAGACAACCTTGAGAATACAAACATTGCGATTGGCCGCCTCCAGTTAGGTGAATCGCAGTAGGAAGTCGCACGACACATCAACGCACACAGAGCACAATTTCACGAATTTGGAACAGGTTTCAGCGATTCCAATCTACAGAGGACCTGCCCCAAAGTAGTAGACCTCCCAGGAAAACTGTGCCAGAACCCCCATTCTTATTCTCTCACTGCAGCAACATATCGCCACATCCTGGCCCGTCATTTGCGTAACCGAACTACCGCAGCAGCGAACACAGCTGAGCAAGTACCTAGTTTGAGACCCCGTCTGCAAAAACAAACAATACTTCGTGAAGCTGACTAACTAGCTAGAGGATCATACGTTGGCCCCGTTCTGCAACGCTATCATCGACGTTTACACGTTCGCTGATGCACGAATGCACAAGGCCGGAACTTGGGAAACCAGTGTTGCGGTTTGATCGGCTGGATAAACACTTAGTCATGTTTAATCACTCACGTCAGACAGTGTCGACTTAAGACGCACTTGGCCCATCGTATGTGTGATCAAGCATAATACCCTGGCGCCATACGCCGCTACTATTAACACACTGTGTTACCAACGCTTGATGAAGTTAGAAGCGGCGAATGATCACACCATTAGCGGTGTTTAGTTCATTGCATTATCTCACGTGTCGTCGCTAGCTACTTTGGTCGTTGGTGTAAATACAAACAGCTCAAACAGGATTATCACACGTTCCGCACAGCAAGTATGGGTAGATAGAATTATGGGTTGGACAGAAGTGGGGGCTGCGACTGCGAAACACCAACAAACGACCGAGGCATCAAGTCAACGATAGAGGCACCCCACAAGACTTTGCTGCGGTTGTATTAAAGGCGTCAAAATGTGATCGAAGCGTTAGCGTGTCGAAAGCTCAGGTGGAGTGGCGGTTGAAAAGAATAAAGCCCACCTATACGTTACCCCGACCTGGCCGACAGCACTATGAATCAGGTGATCGTCGGCTGTATTGACAGTAAATGGCAAGCGGGATTGGTTGGCCTGTCAGTTTCAATTCGCGGACCCCTGCAACAATTTCGAGATACATTTAAATACCCCACCCCATCCTCTATGTAGAGAGCATCACTGCGTCTGGGTTATAGCCTATAGGGATTTGTCGGGAAAATAAAATGATGAAGACTACAATAAAATACCGAATCGCCTAATATAATATTCACTCTTTGACAACTTAATTTGCATTTTTCATGGTTTTGTATTTTTGGCTGTAAATATATGCGAGTGTCCGGCTTTTGTCAGTCTGCACTAAATGACCTATATATATATGTCTGCACTTTGCTTTCTTGTTGTTGTTATCTCCCCACAGTGGACCAACTGGTCAAATATCCCAATTTGGGACTGTGCCCTACTGGGGCTAAACTTGCACAGCATGTGGAATATATTCCAATCGTCTTTGCGTTTGTCTTGAAATTCTTCACAAGACAATAAGAGCACAAATGAAGGTTGGATACAGTCACTTGCTCTGGGGAGAAATTATTTCTAAGTTTTATTGATAAGTGGAACTCTTTTTGTACATATCTAAAATAAAAGTTTATTTTACATGAGTGAAATTCTTTTCCACATATGTGAAACAGTTAGGTTTTGGTGTTTTATTTTACTTATGTGAAAAAGAATTTCACATATGTTGCAAAAGGTGCATGTTTTTAAATACAGAAATGAGCATCACATAACATTGAAATTAAGCACACCGGTTGTTCAGATTTTGAAGTTCATTAAAAGTCCATAGCGCTCAGATGACGTCAATATCGGTTGTTCCCACCATTAACCTGGAACACAGAACGGACTGGTCTCGGCATGATATGATCAATCCACGAGCACGGTTTTTTTCGGAAATCTCCTCCATTCTTGCCCATTAGCCTGCTGCAGTTCTAGCAGATTTCGCGGCGCTGGATATCGACTGCGCACGCGTCTATCCAAATCATCCCACAAATGTTCTATTGGGTTCAAATTTGGTGATTTTGGGCGGCCAGGGCAACACTGTTACGTTTTTGTTATTTAGAAACTCAACAGTAGCAATAGCTGTGTTCGGCCGAGCCGAGCTGAAAAATTTCTCTACGGAGGTCCATTATGGGCAGCATGTGTGGTATGAAAACCTCATCTCTGTTTCGAGTGGTGTTAAGCCTGCCAGGGATGTGCACCAGTTGAGTTTTTCAGGCGCAGAATATGGTACCCCACAACATCACACTCTCCCGCCGAAATTGTCGACCTCAAGGACGCAGTTCCTTGCTTACCTCTCATTCCGGCGTCTGTAGACACGTGTACGACATTTCTTCTCTACAGCTTGGAATATGGATTCATCGCTAAAACCTGACTCGCCTCCAGGTTCTCAGGTTCCAGTCCCTTAATCTGTTGCACGAGCGGACCCTTGCACGTCGATGCTGTTGTCTCAGTACTTCGCCAAAGTAAGGACATCTGGCGCGTAAGCCGTTTTGACAGAGACGGTTTCTGACTGTCTGTGCCGATATTTTCCGGAGACCTGGGACATTTGATGCGGTTTCAGTTGCTGTTATGGTCCGGTTTCTTAGATGAAGTAACCGGATATAGCGATCTTGGGCTGTTTTTGTGACCTTAGGTCGACCAGAACGTTGACGGTCAGCTGTTGAACCGGATTGCTGGTACCTTTGGAAGAGCCTGGAAATTGTGCTACAGTGGTCATGAAAAAGTCTAGCGACTGAATTCTGTGATTCACCGGCCAGGAGACTACCAATGACGACGTTCCGGATAGCTGCGTCTAGTCTTGGCATACCGCAGCAGGTTGGAGAAAAAACTTAACAACTTGATTCAATTGAGCAGCTAATGGGTCTTTTATACCCATTAAACTTGCTTAATGATTTGGCATGATTCGCACATGCAACTGTCCTAAGCTCTTGTCTACGCCTTCTTCATGCAGCGTTACACAAAGACTGACCCAAAATTCATGTGATCAACAGTCACTATCAGGTGCTTATCTTCAATTATCGAACATTTACACTATAACATGATCATGTTGTCATGTCTCAACCACGCAAATTTTTGGAAGAATTCATGTTGTAAATTTTTTTTGTGATGATGCGTTTCTTTTTTGGGAGGGTATATGTTAAATGCGTTTTCATTTTACATATGTGGAATTCAAGTTAAACTCTTGGTCTGCTCGAGAGACAGCGTCCATTATAAAACAGCCCAGCATCTTTCTAAGATTCTTTTACCCCTAGGTTAGACTGCTGCCTCATACATTAAAGGCTCTAAAGTATTTTGTGATAAAGTCAATGATGTAAATGATCTATTTCAGCTCTTTAGTAAATTTGTTTACTAGCATCCCTCGCGATGATGTACTCGAGACAGTATGCAATATAATACATGGACATTTTAGTACTAATTTATCTATAGAAAGTGTTATTAAATTACTAGATATGTGCATCTCATCCACATATTTCACACGGGGAGATGAGATTTATGAACAGATGTATGGCCTACCCATGTGTACCCGCTATTCTCCCATTCTAACGGAAATATATGTTACCCAACTGGAGACACAAGCCTTAGCCTCATCACCTATCAAACCCTTGTGCTGGTACTGGAAGGTGGATGACACCTTTATTGCCCTCAAAACCAATGACAACCCACTTCTACTACTCAGCCACCTCAACCAGCAGCACACCCGAATAAAATTCACCATGGAAGCTAAAGATAATGACAAGCTGCCCTTCCTGGACGCCCAAATCCAGAAAATAAATGAAAGTTTGACAACCTGTGTATACAAAAAAGCAACTCATTCCGATCAGTATAAACATGCTGACTCTAACCACCCTCAAACAGTTAAAACATGAATCATATCGACACTGACCAGGAGAGCAGACAACTTGGATCTAGAATTAAAGCACATCAAGAATTCTTTCATTTCGTTTAACCAGTAGCCAGCAAGCCGAGTAAATAAAGTGTCGTCAATACCACCAAAGCCATGAACCATCCACAACCAAGACCCAACCAACAGGAAAATTTGCCCATCTTAATAGCATTACCGTCCATAGGCAAAGCATTTTTAGAACAAAGGCAGGTAATTTGTTTACGCTCAAAATGTCCATTTCTTGTGTCTTTGTACGATCCTGTTGATATATTCACATGCTGTGTAGATCTATTACTGATGATATGCGAAAATGTCAGTTTGTTTTACCATTTAAAAGGCCCGGCTGGCTATTTAGACGGTCCTTGGTGAACATGGATGTTGCCGCTTGTGGGAAGGATCTTTGATAAGGAACCGTAAGTACAGTATAATCAGGTACATGGACCCTTTCTCAGGCTGGTACAAACCTAAACATGCCCATGGAGTTGCATACATGGTAAACACATGTTTTTCAACATGGATCCCAGGCTCCATTCAGTTGGTCTTTAATATAATAATATTTCCATGAGGGGGCTTATTTAAATAGGTTAGATGGTCTATTATTCCATTGACACCATTTACAAGGGCTCTCTTTTAGAAAGAAGCTTGAGTGTGGTATTTTCTCTGTCCCTCTCTGCATTTGGTGCAATGTCCTTTTAGTCCTAGCAGGCACCTACTGTTGCCAGTTTTCGTTGTATAGGCAGCTCAAGGTCATTATTGAGCCTGTGAATTGTTGATAAAGCCTGTTCCATTAACTGTTTGGCCAAATTTACATTCTTCGGCAAGAAATCACTCTGTGAGCAGTTAAACCCTTTGCACTTTTGTATGTCTGTGCTATTAATTTCATCTTCAAAACATCTTGTAACAAAGCCATGTCATCAATTATCTATGTTAATACGTTCAATCTTATTGACAGAGAAGTACATCGAGCATTGCCACCAGTTGTTCGTTACACCACTCTGACACACCAATGACTGCCTTCTATGATTTGTGTAGGGCCTTTCATAATAACAGATTGTTGCCTCGATGTCACCTTAGTCAGTCTGGTAATCCATGCATCTAGGAAAAACTGCAGTGGTCTTGCCTCCTTTTTGTTAACTTATGTGTTTGATGGGGCCTGGATTTCCGGAAGTATAGTGTCGCTTCCTGTGACCATGACTATTCACTGTGTCTGCGATATTTAGTGAGTGCCTGACTGACTGAGGAAGATTTGCTCAATTCCAGGCTGTTAATATGCCCTTGAACTTTCTGTGTTTGGTTCTTGTATGCATTGTCTTAGTGGTGCAAGAACATATACGCTTAATTGGCTTCTAATATGCACAGAGTGGGAGAGTAGTGCGGGTAAGTAGGGCTGGGGGTCCAAATAATGTTACATATGAGGGTAATGCAATTATACCCATGAGTGGGCCACTAAAATTTATTTCCATTGCATTTTTTTTTGTTCCAGGAGTATCTTTGGATCTTACTTCATCAGCTTGGATGTTCAACTTTTTGATCTCCTGAGACAGGTGGGATTTATCTTCCCAAATGGTTTTGAATTCACAGATTTGTATTTTCACTCAGGCACCCTACCAACATAAGTAAATCTCTGGCGATAAAGTTATTTGACAGAAATATCCAGTTTTAAGAATAATTAATGCTATGCAAATAGGCTTTTACTTTATATAAAATTTGACTAGCTTTGGTTTTTCATTTCTGTGTTCTGGGCCTTTTAATAGTTTCAATAGTGTTATCCACAGGGTAAAATTGTCAAAATTATCTTTAAAATAAGTGTGTGCAAACGTCAACATTACGGCTTATGGCAATTTAATAGTGGCTTTGTGACCTACAAACAATTTAGTACTTGATAACGCACAATCCTTCCTTGTTATGTAATAGCAAATAATAACCGAATTACTCACTCTTTACTACTTATGTTATCCTACTTTTTTTTTTATAAAAGCGTAATGTAGGACAACATAAAAAATACACAGGATGTAGATTTATAAATAATTTGCACATTTTAATTAATTTAAAAAGAACTGCTTCACGTTGCGTCAATATTTACTAACTGCTGCATTTCTGTATTTTTTAGACTTTAGTCCCTAAACAGCATCATTTTGATGAACCTGTCAATCACTGCGATGTGCTGATAATCATCACATAAATTCCGTATCTCTTATAGTCTATCATACATTGTAGACTTATTTACACCTACATGGGTCATTTACAACCAAACCGTGAATACGCCTACTTAAAATAGTCTTGATCTACAGAATGTGTCTTCAATGAAGTTTTAACGGACGTACAAATCCAATTTGTCTTCATTTTAGCATGCGCAAACCTGAATGGGTTTGGAACAAGCAAAAGTGTCACTTGGAGTACAAGAGGTACAGGTCAAATGACACAGGTTTATAGCGTATGTTACAAAACACAGAAAGCAAGGCTGGGATACAATCATTAACTGTTAACGGACGGAACAACATCGAGCTACGAAATACTGAGGATGTTTTCTGCTTGGCGGGACTGTACAGTGAGTAATTCTATTTGTGCATTTTAACCAACCTATTGATATTCTATTGATAAATAACTCCACCATGTCGTCGTGCCCCGGTACATTTCCTGATCTTCTTGAACACTAGTTAAACAGATTCAGGAGACATATGACAGAGTGTAGCCTATACACGTTAATACACATTCCATGTCAAGGACATACGTGCCGATACTATAATGCCTTGCATAGCAATATCAGTTCAATCTGTCGATAAAGCGTAAGACTGCATTGACGATACCTGGATCTAGTTCAATTCAAAGTATGGATATAATGCATGGTATAGAAAGAAACACTGAATTTAAAATCAATGTGGCGAGAGATTATTCGCTGGTTGAGTAAGACTGGAACTTGTCTGGGAGAGGTTACTCGAAATGATATGAAATTTAATGCTTTATTAGACGAGGCACACGGCATGTTGACAGTCTATCTCTAACCCGGTATTAGCCATTTAATCTCAGGTGATTAGTGGTATTATGTATGCTAAGATAAGATAGGGTAGGGTATCAGAGCCTGTGACCGTATTCATACAACAACTACCTGAATGTTTTCAAAGTTAAAGAATATAAAGCCAAATTTCAACCTTTCATCTTAAACTTATATACATATATAAAATCAATGTACATATACATATCAATATACATATATATATATATGTTTTATTTTGGTTTATATCTATCATTTAGCGTCGCAAATTCACGAGCTGATTGGAAATTGTTTTAACTTCAAGAAATACTTTAACAGCTTAATAAATATGGGCCTAGGTGTCTGATAAATTGTCATCAGATTTGTGAGATGGTATCAGACATACTGTAGCCTATGTGTACTGTGGATAGCCCTCGGTCTGTATCTCGCGATTAGGTGGGCCCTTGGTCTGTATACTGCGATTAGGTGGGCCCTGGGTATGTTAAATATGATAATGTGGGCCCCCAGTCTGTATACTGTGTTATGTGATTAGGTGGTCCCTCAGTCTGTTACTGTGATTAGGTGGGCCCCCAGTCTGTATACTGTGTTATGTGATTAGGTGGGCCCTCAGTCTGTACACTGTGATTAGGTGGGCCCTCAGTCTCTATACTGTGATTAGGTGGACCCTCAGTCTGTATATGTGATTGGCTGGGCCCTCAGTCTGTAGTGTGTAATATGATAAGGTGGACCTTTGGTCTGTTTACTGTGATAAGGTGGGCCCTAGGTGTGTATACGGTGATTAGGTGGGCCCTTGGTTTGTATACTGCAATTAGGTGGACCCGCAGTCTGTATACTGTTTTTATCTGGGCCCTCGTTCTGTATACTGTGATTGGGTGGACCCTCGGTGCGTATACTGTGATTAGGTGGGCAGGGGCATTTCCAGTGAAATTTGAGAGTGTCCTGTAAAGATCCCCAGAATTTAACATTGTGTTAAATGGCCTGTAGGACAAAATTGGATAAATGTCTGACAAATTATTTAAACATTTCCACCCCTGGGTGGGCCCTCGGTCTGTATACTGTGGTTAGGTGGGCCCTAGGTCTGTATACTGTGATTAGGTGGGCCCTTGATATGTATACGGGGATGAGGTGTGCCCTCAGTCTCTATACTGCGATTAGGTGGGCCCTCGGTTTGTATACTGTGATTAGGTGGACCCTCGGTCTGTATACTGTGATTAGGTGGCCCCTGGTCTGTATAACGTGAAAAGGTGGGCCCTTGGTCTGTATACTGTGATTAATATACTCATTAAGTGGGCCTCGATCTGTATACTGTGAAAAGGACGGCCTTCAGTCTGTTTATTTTGATTAGATCGGACACCATTTCTTCACGAGACCTACTACATCACGGCAAATACTATTTCACGGGATATACCAGATTTTTAGACATACTAATTCACGGGATCTACTTGATCACGCGACATACTAATTCACGGGATCTACTTGATCACACGACATACTAATTGACGGGATCTACTTGATCACGCGACATACTAATTCACGGGATCAACTTGATCACGCGACATACTAATTCACGGGATCTACTTGATCACACGACATACTAATTCACGGGATCTACTTGATCACGCGACATACTAATTCACGGGATCTACTTGATCACGTGACATGCTAATTCACGGGATCTACTTGATCACGCGACATACTAATTCACGGGATCTACTTGACCACGCGACATACTAATTCACGGGATCAACTTGATCACGCAACATACTAATTCACGGGATCTACTTGATCACGCGACATACTAATTCACGGGATCTACTTGATCACGCGACATACTAATTCACGGGATCTGCTTGATCACGCGACATACTTATTCACGGGATCTGCTTGATCACGCGACATACTAATTCACGGGATCTGCTTGATCACGCGACATACTAATTCACATGATCTACTTGATCACGCGACATACTAATTCACGGGATCTGCTTGATCATGCGACATACTAATTCACGGGATCTGCTTGATCACGCGACATACTAATTCACGGGATCTACTTGATCACGCGACATACTAATTGACGGGATCTACTTGACCACCCGACATACTAATTCACGGGATCTACTAAATGACGGGAATTACTATTCCACGGAATCTTCTTGATCACTGGATAAACTATTTCACGTGACCTACTAGCCAAGGAGATCTTAAAGGTTGAAATAAACTACAGCTTTGGCAGATAATTACACGGTATCTGTGCTTTTTATGCACTGTATCTGGCCACAAATATCCACTGTAGACCTAGAATAGGAGGTTTTAAACATATTCATATATATTTGAGAATTAATCCGTGATACAGACTACGTGTGACTGTCTGTCCCTTGTGTCACAACTGTCTGGGTTGTCATGGGCGGAACACAACAGTAAGCTTACGGCGCCGTCATCTGGACACAATTTCATGACGGTGAAACTTGAGAGTAATGCCAACTCATTGTCTTTTTAAACTTAATAAATAGACTGTAACGTATTTGAACAGGTTTCTGCTTATTCTCGACTGTCTAGTATCTATAACAGGTCACAGACAACGTGAAGGTGTGCACTCAGTGGGGCTTCTTAGCAAGGGAGGGATTTCAGAGATATATGTCTTACTTTTGTCAGTGTGTGGAATTTGGCATTCGCTTTTTTAAATTATAAAATAATATGGGAACTGATCTGCGTATTTCTCAGTGAGAAACAGAATTTACACCCAGTCTATACGCTTGTATAACCAGCGATCGGCTTACAGTAGCTCATACTGACTGTACCCAGTATGGGTTACTGTAAGCCGATCGCTGGTTATACGAGCGTACCCTGTCTATGACGAGCTGTTTTGTCGCTTTTACCTTTATTCTAAATATGCCGAACTAGTCTGGCATCTATTATTTTACTTCAATTGTTTTACTACAATTCTGATATATGTGATATTCTTTTTTACTGATGTTAAACAAATTCACTAATGTGAAAAACAATTTAACATATGTAAAATAAAAATATATTATACATATTCTTTCCAACATAATTATGCAGACGTCTTTTCAAATTTATGATGTAAAATTGTTTTCAACATATGTGAAATTCATTTTTACATCAGTAAAATAAAACACAAAAACCTAATTATTTCACATATGTAAAAATCAAATTCACTTATGTAAAATAAACTTCTATTTTACATATGTACAAGTGAGTTCCACTAAGCCCAATACTGATAACTGAGTTCCCCCCAAGTGCAAGGGCTTAAAAAAGGGCCTCTGGACAACACCAGAAAAGATACACAATACGTCGCAGCCCAAAATTACGTGGACATGTCAAATTGAAACCCTGTCTATCGCTGACTGCACCGTCGTAACCAGACAGGTTCTAGGCGGTCTTTGAACTCTTCGATCATCCGACTGCTCACCAATTGAAACATGTCTTTCGTCAATTTTTTTCCCTTTGACAGTAGATAGCGCTGTAGAACGAATCACATACCGTTGTTATCGATGTGCATCTCTTTGGAAAGTTCCACGGCGACTTATTCCACAAGGCACAAGTCCACCGCCACCTTATACATTGGCATATCATTTGCTTGAGATGATATCCGAAGCTCTCGCCAGATTATCTGTATCCTCCGTGAGTGTGTCACATCATTCACCAAGTCTATCATGATTCAAGACGAAAAGACCTTGAGGAACAACCTTCTTAAGCTTATCGTTGATTTGAAACCTCTTGACCGACCACCAGCGTTTGTTTGAACCGATCCTGCTCCTGGATTTGAATCGCTAGAAACTAACAGTGTATACTTCAACCGTAGAAATTAGATTCTGCACCAAATAGCCTACTACTTTCTGCGAGCATGTGAGCGGGGCTCTACTATTTACTGCAAATTTACGAATGCTCCCTTCGTGTCATTATATTCAATTTGGATACTTTCATCATGACTGATGTTCACAATGTTATATAAATGCAAGACGCATCCGAGTCCATATGTTAGATGTATCTTATAAAAAGAAAGAAAGGCGAAAAGTCGTTTTGTGTATGTACTGAAAATGGTTGTTACCACTGAACGAGATTCCCTGATTTGCCACCAGCTCAACCATACACACCCATCGAATGCAACCAGAGTAGGTTCCCATCCAAACATCCAAAAGTAATTCCGTATCTGTTTCAACTGCCTTTTTTGAGTTGTTAATTTGTGGTAAATTAGAGATGGTCTCTGGCGAACAGCTAACTGCTAACTGCCAACCGCAGACTGACTTCACAAACATGAAGATGGTTTACAGTATTTTCTAAGCCGGAGCAGCTCCGCCAGCCAAACGCCGCTGTTATAGAGATATCGATGTCAGACTAGCTATATTGAAAAGACAACTTCTGTCTGGAGAGAAATCATCCATGTATTACATTGATGCTGTTGTCTGCTTAATTTTAATTTAATTTCCACTTAACTTCTGTTGATGTATTTATAACTCTATGTTGATATCTTTAATCTTTGTGTTTAGTCTTTGTATTTCTATAATGCTGTTTGTGTTTCGAATTTTGATATCATTTCTGTTGTGAATTATTTTTTTTAATAAAGTCTGAGGAGAACTCCAGCTGCTTCGCACTGTTTTAATCCGATGTAATCTTCAGCATATACACAACCCTAGTCTCACGACGCAAATGGATAATTTGTAGACGTTGTGGGGCTGTATGCTACGTGAGACTACGCTGTGAGATTACAAAAAAAAATACAAGCAAGCCGTAGACTGCTAAAAGTCGAATAGCGACAACACTCACATATATTTACAATCTTACAACGGCTGAAACACCAAGCCATACATTTTATTTTGAAAAATGCCAATTACTGCAAAGATAAAGAGTGAATATTATATCAGGCGATTGGTTTATTCTTATTCAGTATTTTCATTGTAGTCTACGTCAGTTTATTTTCCCGATGAATCAGACGTAGTAATGCTCACCACGGAATCGGTCGCAATTGCAGGCTTATAAAACAAATGTAGGTCTACTTTCTCTGATTTATTCTTCCCCAGAAAATAACAAAAGCTTTGCAAAACGCACAGTAGGGATGTCTATGATCAGATTGTGGTTTAGAGAAAATAATTGCCGCAAAATAGAGGCTGTGAGTCTGTAATTGATGTCTCGGATGCCTTTTTTCACATATCTTCAAAAGAGGTCGGGCCCGCGGCCGTGGCTCAGTGGTAGCGAGTGCGCTTCCTGAACCGAACATGCTTCGATTTACCGTTCACGGGTTC
>JARFOD010112873.1:0-15268 GCA_031763545.1 Mopalia muscosa
CCGGTAATGCCTCCCCCCCCCCCCCCCCCTTTCCCAACACCCTGTCAGACATTAGGTATTAAGTTAAGTGAAGATAATAATCCACAAAACTTTCCTATACGCAAATAGTTTATGCAACCCCCTTTATATTCTCCCGATTGTCTAAGACCATTTAATCACAAATTTGTCTCGCAATGTTTATTTACAGCACTGTATGATTGAGTTAACTGCATGGAAGTTTCCGTTAAGTGATATTGTTTTTTACCAATCCGATTTATTTATTGTAAATCAATCCACCGAGTAAATAAATGTTGATGAATGTTGTCACTGTGTCTTTTATGTAGGTGTCGATTACGGAAGAAGACCTGGAAAAATCCAGGTACAATTTACTCTGATGATCAGCTGTATGAAGATGATATCCCAATCTATGCTAACTGGGAGATCTTCCTGGAAGTCATTCAAGGTAATACAGCCAAATCATATATACTTAATGATTGTATACATGTACTTATTATTATTCACTACAGTTTGTTGTTGAACTGTTGCAAACTTAATATTTAAATTTTGTATTATTTAATTGGATCATGATTAGGAATGAAGGACAGGTTTTAATTTGAAATAATTTAAACAAGGCATATTTATTTCTGGAATCTTGCAGTCCATGCTGTAGTGCCAATGAAGAGTTCTTGGGTTTGTCTTATGCACTTGATTTTTAACCAATTATCAAAGTAAAACAACATTTTGAAATGAAAAAGCCTTGAGTAGTGGGGACCATAAAGTAAACATAAACAATGAAGTGTGATCAGCTGTGCTATGTTTGTTTTGTTAAGGTCCAGAGGAGATGTCATCCCAAAAACAGTTAGCCTTGTATGTTAAACGATGGAGACCATCTAAACTACAATTAGATCCATTTCAAGAAGTCGTTCTCTCTCGACAGACTGTAGAGGAACTTAAAAATAAGGTTACAAATTTATTATATTGTTTATTGAATCCATGTAGATAAAATTATAATTAAATTATATTAAGCTGGCTCACCTTCATATGAGTGAAATAACGGAAATCATAACTTATTTTATTGTTTATTAAATCCATTTAGATAAAATTATAATTAAATTAAATTAAACTGGCACACCTTCATATAAGTGAAATAATGTTGAGAACGGTGTTAAACCTTTATTTAGGGAACAAAGCATCACCCTCTCATTTCTTGTTGCCAGTTTCATGGAAGGATTATCCATTGGGCTTGGAATAACAGTAAGAGTGCCAAGTCATCCAACAGTATGCCATCTACTCACATTTATTTTATTGTTAATTTTGTTTTTTCACTAATTAGATTTCTGAAATCAGTGATATACCTGCAGAGAATATTGAGTTTGCCAAGGTATGGATTCTTAATATTCATTTTCAACTTTATTGCTCAAGTTTAGAGTTAACTGTATATTACCTTTGTGCTTTTAGAGCTAAGGGACAGCAGAAAGTGTTAAACTGCTATGGTGTTTATTGTATATTTAGCTTGTACCTTGTCATTGCTTTTTGTCGGCGACGCAGAGTGCTATCATGGAACCCAATATGAAATAATGTACACATTAAACCCTAATCAAAAATACAAACAATTTGATTGGACATAACTATTTAGTATTAAATATCTTCACGGAATAAAGTTTTGAAATAAGCTCTTCTCCTGCAAATACATATTTGTTAAGGACATTTAGAAATCTCAGCATATTTTGTTTCAACATTTGATCATATTTTAGGTAAAAGATTTTTTGTTATCAACATATGTTATATTGAATGTATATTTATAGTATATGTAACTGGGGATAGAAACATCAAGCTTGTCAGTGATTCTTGTTGAGAGAGACCTGAGTTCAAATCGGTTTGAGGCAGGCAAAATTGTTCTACAATTGATATATTTTATGCTGAAAAAAAACACCCAGAGATTCATTTAGGCACACTGTAAGAGAAATTGCAATAATAATTGTGTATATTTACGTTCTAATTATATACTGATGATTTTCAGGGTCGTGGCACGTTTCCGTGTGAAGTATCTGTGTTAGAAATCCACACTGATTTAGATTGGGATCCCCAGGCAACGACTTTACCTGTCTACCCTCTCTATATATCCGATGATGGCAGTGTTATATTCTACAGGTAATCTTTTAGCTATGGGTAATACACAGCTTCCCTGCTCACAGCTGTGGTCATCTCCTACCCCGTGCAGCATGCAATAAAAGCTGTTTGGCTGTTTACTCAACAATCTTAATGTTATGTATCAGCCCCAAAATATTGGGCTACAGTTTTACCATGCTGAATGAGCCAAAAAACTTTAATCTTGTTTTATATTTTGCCTTTGATGAAGAAATTTTGAAAACACAACATCGCCATTGTCAATGACGTCTCATTGTTTTAATTTTTCGTACTTAAATTTTACCCAGGATATTAAATGTGACATTTGCAAAGGGTATCATCTTGGTCCATGATATGAGCGATCAAGAAATTTTCAAAATATTTCCCAGGTAACATTTTAGCCCCAATGTTATGTCATCAGTTTTTTGTTGAAAGAATGATGTCAGAGGGCATGACCAAAAATGGTTGGTGTTTCATGCCACATAACTGCTAGTTACGGTTTAAAATTTTAGTTTGTGATATTAATAGTATAGGGCAAGAATCATGGAGCTAGTAATCTATGTGCTGGGAACATTTTTTTTTATTCTAAGAAAGATAAAATAATGGTAAATAATTTTTATACGCCCATCATTTGACGGGACGTAGTATGTTATGGGGTTGTCTGTCCATCTGTCTGTCTGTCCGTCTACTTTTGGGTTTCCAGACGTTAACTTGAAAACCACGTATTGAATTCGAATCAAAGTTAGCATCTTTGTTCCATGTGACAAGATGTTGCTTGGGTTTGATTTTGGCATTTGTGGACCTACAGGTGGCACCACCTGGGGGCAAAGTCTAAATTGGGTTTCTGTATGTTAACTTGAAAATTTCTTGTAGAATTCTAATCAAACTAAGTGTGATTGTTCCATGTGGCAAGACGTTGCTTGGGATTAGTTTTGGCTTATTTTGGACTACAGGTGGCGCCACCTCTTAATTTTGTTTTTGTATGTTTACTTAAAAACTTTTGGTGTAAATTGAATCAAACTTTATATGATTGTTCCCTGAGACAAGACATGACTTGGGATTAGTTTTGGCATATGTCCAATTACAGGTGGCCTCACCTGGTGGCAAAGTCTAAATTTCGGTTCTGTATATTAATTTTAAAACTACTTGTGCAATTCAAAACAAACTTAGTATTAGTGTTCCATGTGACAAGACGTCACTTGGTATTGATTTTGGCATGTGTTGACTTACAGGTGGCGCCACCTGGTGGCAAAGTCTAAATTGGCTTTCTGTTAACTTGAAAACTTCTTGTGGAATTCATATCTAACTAAGTATGAGTGTTCCATGTGACAAGACATCACTTGGAATTAGTTTTGGCACATGTTGGACTACAGGTGGCGCCATCAAGCGGCAAGGTCTACATTTTGGTTCAGTATATTAATTTAAAAACTTCTTGTGCAATTCAATTCAAACTTAATATGAGTGTTCCATGTGACGAGACGTCACTTAGGATTGATTTTGGCGTGTGTCAACCTACATGTGGCACCACCTGTTGGTCTTAATTTGGTTTCTGTATGTTTACTTAAAAACTTCTGATGGAATTCGAATCAAACCGTATATTATTGTTCCATGTGACAAACCATCACTTGGCCTATATCAGACTACAGGTGGCGCCACCTGGTGGCAAAGTCTAAATTTGGGTTCTGTTATGTTAATTTCAAAACTTCTTGTGGAAATCGAATCAAACTTAGTTGGTATGAGTGTTCCATTTGACAAGACAAGAGTTAAGATATTCTACATGTCAAGATGCTGTGCAGGATTTTGTTTGGTGTATTTTTTGTCTAGACATGCTGTCACCTGGTGGATTCTATTCAAACCCGATTTTAATATTCCATGTGACAAGATTTGTTCGGCGTATATTGCAATTCACTTGAGCTCTTGTTCTTTATAGATATGGGGCAACCTTCATATGATCTGTTTGTGATGGCTTTGGATTGCATCTTTTGATTGTTTTGTCTTCGTTTGTTGCCAGTGGCAACCAAGGTGGTTTCTTTCACGCATTTTACACGCTTTGCTTCAGATCAACCATCCAAATAATTAATTTTAAATAATTAATTAAAAGTGATTGCATTTTTTTTTTTGATTGGACAGAGATAAAAGTGAAGAACTAGGAGAAATTTCTGAAGACAAAAAGAAAGAAATTCAACAGAAAGAAAATGTCAGGTAAGCACAAAAGATCAGCCCTTATAAGGATAAAAAGTATCGCAGGAGAGGTTTTTAAGAGATTTCTTCTCATTTTAAAAAAATATTTAAGTGAGGAACTGTGAAGTGGATAGCCCGATGTCATATAAGAGAAATGCCCTTTTTGGATGATGTTAAATGCTAATCAAATTAACAAACAAATCAGATCTATATATATTGATGTATTTATGTAATGTATGTACATGTTAACATCAGAAAGCTCTTCTAAAGAAATTTACAAAAAAAAATTATAAAAAAACCCCAATTGAATTAAGAAAATAAGTCATAAGTAAGAATTTCACATCATGTTTGTGCCAATAACTTTCTCTTTTTTTGTGCTTTCTTAGGTTGGCTAAAGTAGGAACAAGAGTACCCTATTCTCCAAGGAAAGAGAAGGCATTAAAAATTTATACAGACGAACAACCAACAACAAATGTCAAATTTTCTATAGATTTAGACTGATATTTTTATGAGTGATATTTAATAAATGTGAAAACTGTTATTCATTGCCATATATGTGACTGAGAAATCTTCTGTGATGGAGGTGTGAAAAAGTGAACACAACTGATTACGGGGACAAATTCCTGGAATAGTTGAATTTGCTAAACTGATTCCCAGGAACCAAACAGTGCGAAATAGTACCGATTGGAAGAGGTTTTAATTTTTATGTATCCAAATTTGGAATAATGATTTAATAGGGATTTTATGACATTGGATAAAAATGTTTGTATATAATGTATCTGCAATGAGGAAACACAAGAAAACCTATTACATTCTTTACTTCCTGGTCTATTTGATTCATTTGATTGGGGAATAACTGAATAAACTGAGGGAACTGGTTTGAGAACTGAAATTAATCCCCCTCACATCACCCATTGCAGGTTAAGAACATAGTAGTCAACTTGAGGCCTAAATAGAAATGCTAAATCTAAGTCATTGCTATACATGTATCAATCACAAAACAGCTTTAGTTTTTTGTAAAATTTCCATATAAATAGTTTTGTATAAATAAATGTTTATGTTCTACATGCTGTGGAAAAGATTAAATTAAATGGGAACGCATGATTTTCTTATTCCCTGCCTTTTACGCAAGTTACTTGTTTTGAAACAGGAGTACAAAAGGTAACAGGTGATGACCTATGTAGAATATAATGAAGGCAAATTGTTTAAATTTTAGTGGCATTAAAAGTGGAGTTACTGACAGGAATCAAGATGGTCTAGTGCTTTATGCATCCTATTGCTTTCAGAGGCCTGTTGCGGAAATCTTTATCAGCCGGTCAGGAAATGAAATTAATTTTAGAAAGTTAATCTATATTATTTGATTTCAATGATTTACAAATCTTTACATGTAGTTGTCCATGGTTTTAATTTGTTATTTGTGCTTTAGTTTGATACCCTGAAAAGTTTATTAATATGATAATTATGGTCATTGATTGTAATGATGTTTAAAATGTTAAATCAAAGAAACCCAGCAGCCAGTTAAGACACACCTGTTACAGTGTAACATACAGCTTTAATCTTGTTATGAGACAATAGGTGGTTAGGGAACGCCCCTGTGCTCTCTTAGTTTAAGGGCAACATTAAGTTAATTTGTTGTGGTCTAGCATCATAAATATTTATCTCTTTTTCTTGTCTGATCCATTGCTCCTCAGGTGTGTTATCATTGTTTGTTTGTAAGTCACCTGTTGAGCCTTACATCGTATATTGATCAAATCATGAAAAAGTGTGTCATAAAAACCTTATCTATTATACAAGCATTATCTTTTGCAATCTTTTTTGTACTCTCTTGAATAGTTTTGTGCGATAAAAGAATAGCCTACTCAAAAGCAAACTGTCAAGTAGCTGTTTAAGTTCATCGAATCCCATTAGCAGGTGATTCATTTTATGTACTGTGACATTTACAAATGATGCAAATTATAATAATTTAGTATAACAGGTGCCCTTTATCCTATTACCTACACCGTAATGCTGGCACCTTCATTGTATAAATGATCTTCAGTTCATTGATTGATCACTGAGTGTATATCAAATTATTTCACTTCAAATAAGGGTGTTAAAATCCAACAGTAGCAAATTCCTCCAGCACAACCATTAAATCTAGTGATCTAACTGAAATACCTCTAAGGACGGTTTATCAAAATTAATCCATCAATCATTTCGATTCAGCCATATTTGTGACCATGTTGTATAAGTTTAGGGGCTCTACTCTGAAGTTTTGTTTTAACTCTAGTTTTGTAAACTGCAATGTAGTCATCAAATGTCAGTAATTTAATTACTCATTAGGCTTGCATTCCTTTGTGAATCGCTCACTCTAACTATCCCTCAAGAAATGGTTGTAAAGGTAACTCTTGTCCCAATGCTCAAATCCCGCTATTCCCTGTAACAGAAGTTAACTGACTCATTCTATTTCTCTCTTGTGCTCAAGTTTTACCATTTTGTTGAAGTAAATCACATGATGGAATTTACCCTTAATTGAAATCTGTGTTCTGTTCCTCGTCAAATGTCATTCTGTCGCTATTTATATATGTATTATGTTTTTATGGACATGTTACCTGGCCACAATTTGAACTTTTCCAAGAAGTTTTCAGATGGACTGATTTGGAATAAAGAATAAAATACCTGTACAAAAATAATGTTGTGTCCTGTATTCATGAATGTACTTGTTTTAACATCCAGCAAGTTACTAGCGCTGTGGCTTAAAACGTTATTTCTAAAGATTTGTTTGTTTGATTGGGGTTTCAACTTGTCAGACATAACCACCTGTGGTTGTGATTGTCTGGTTAGACAATGTGTTTAATATATTACCAGCTAGAAAATAAATCAAATTAGACCCATTGATTGGGCAAAAGGCTGTATTGGATTTGTTTGTTTGATTGGGATTTAACGCCCTACTTAAGGTTTTGACGCCACTATTGTTAATATGATCTTCACCAATCGGTATACTCAATTTATGTGGGTATTCCCTTGAGAAAGACCTGGCATGAGGGCTGAAAGCTCATAAAAGTAAATGTCTACAAGGTGAAGCTCAGGAGGTCATGTTTTTAGCTGCGACTGAGCAGCTCTATAACTCACTCTGTCGGCTGGTTGGTCTGTCCAACTTTCCCTCATGACGACGTGAACAGGATAAAAGCCAAACCGCTTAAGATAGAGACTTCCCATTTGGAATTCAACTTAATAAGATGCTAAACTACACTCCTATTGAAAATTGGATCATTGCAAACAAATTTCAGGTTTCCATGGCAACAAATATGTCTGGATTTGTTACTTTTTTTTTTACATGACCGCGTGAACAACATAGAAGCCAAACCGCTTAAGATAGAGAGTTCAAATTCGGAATGTACTTTAATATAATGCTAAACTAAACTCCTATTGAAAATGGTATCATTCTGAACAAATTTCAGGTTTCCATGGCAACAAGTATGTCCGCATCTGTCACTTTTTTTTGACATAAGGATAGAACCCAACCCTCTTAAAATAAAAAGTTCAAATTTGGAATGCAGCTTAATCTGATGCTAAACTACTTAAATATCACATTTTGCAATGCTTAATCAGCTATAGTGATTCTACACTTGTTTATTTATTAAATACAACCCATGTATGAGTCTTAAACAATATGAACTGAAATTAATTCATTTGAAGGAGTTGTTTGAGAGGTAACGCTGTTAAGAGGCAATATAGAGCCCACATGTTTGTGATGTCTTTGTATAACAACTATTGGTGACTTGCTTTTCTATTGTTGTACAACATTGCCAGTGCTGTCTAGAGTAGTTTTCCTCGCCCATTGGACTGCACACGGTCATCGTACTGATATAACCATAGGTACAACATTAAACCAGAAACAAATCAATCTTTTTAGTAAATAGTTTGATGTAAGATCGACCATGCAGAATACTCCCTCGGCTTCCTCAGTCGATCTTAAGAGGTGAGAACAGAGGTTGCTTTCTGTTGCTCTGGTGTTCCCAGAGCTAAAGGGTAACGGGGGAGCAGATTTGTTTGTGATATTCTATATTTGTGTCCGTTGTCAGATAAGTGAAATACCCTTGAGTACGACGTTAACACCAATCAAACAAACAAACAAACAAACTATAAGTGGCCACGAATGCATACTTGCTTTCATATATATGTTTATCAGTGAGAATGAATTCTGAATCACTAGAGGGAGAAACATCATTCTGCCCAAGAACAATTATCATAACAGATCACTGGCATGTCACCATTCCTGGCAGTGGAGCTCCAGTGCACAGCAATCCTCATCCAATCACACACTGTTTTATTTCAAACCCCTGACTGTGTGATGAATTTTACCCATTAGAAACTTGCTTACCATCCGCACTTACTTTGAAAACTCCTTAACTTTGGTTGTAAATATAAAGTGTTACTTTTTTGTTAGTTGTGAAAGGTTTCAAATTGAAAAATTTGCCAATGATCCTCAGTCCTTTGGATATTTTCCTAAGTTTTATAGACAAAAATTTAGGTATTCTGTAATTCAAGAAAATGCCAATTCTTGGTTACGTCAGGGGTTACACGGAGATTGTCCAGAAAACTAAACCGGACACTTATCACTGCATTACACCTTAACACTAGGTATTTTTCCCCACAACAGGACTGCGGCCTACTTTGATGTACCATCCACAGGAGCAATTCCATCTGCCAACCATTCTGTGATATAGTCAGTGAATGGGCCTGTAGCAATCACATGGTGGTTTTCATGCGGCATCCTCTCGGTTTTCCAATGTATTTGAGCAAGGAACAGTGTGAAATGGACAATTGTCGTCATACAAGTCAAAATACCCTTGAGCACGGACGTAAAACCCCAATCAAACAGACAGCCCCCACAAAAAAAGCCTTATAGGAAAGAGTTTAACATCAATAACACCCGGTTTCTGTGCCTTACCGTCTTGCTGGACCCCTTGGGCTCAAAACCAACCATATTTGTTTAGTCACTTGGATAAATAATTAGGTATTAAAACTATATGGTGGTGAAAAAAATAATTCGCAATTCATATTACATGCATGTAAAATTTGAGCCTACTATTTAGTTTCCCCTTGATCATAGCTAAGCAGTAAAACTTTAATTGCTTAATTTGGGCACTTGACTTTTAAGCATACCCTACATTTTTCATAGCACATTTCTAGAAAACTATTCATGTTAGAAACTTCAAATTTGTACCATTGTTAGGAGCCCAATTTGATATAGTTGCTCGGTTTTTACAACTTCATCCTTGATTTTTTTTAATGTTATCTGAAAGTTGTATTTTACATTTTTATAAGACTTTCCAATGTGGGATAGACAAAAAAATCAACAGCAATCGATTTAATAAAAATTTTTAAAAATGAGGCACCGTTTACAAGTTCAAGGACTACTCTTCTAAGTCAACTAATCTATCAAGTCTTATCTTGATTGAACTTCTGGAAATAAACCATATCCACAAATTTGTAATCCTGAGTATTCAAGCTTTCCAAATATATACACTGTAACACATCTATATGGTTCAGATTTATACTCTTCTGCATAATAGACTAAATACAACAGGTTTTCTGAAAATCGACCAAGGGGTCCAGCAAGACCTTAATACATGTACACAGACTAATGAGAAAAATAAACAGAGGCAGTTCTATTATAGCTAAAGAGTATTTTATTCATAACAAACATAGCCATAAAAGCACAAAGAATCAGCAAAACTAAATGATTAGCTCAATAGAAATAAATCTAATGTTAAAAATAAAGAAAAATTTGGAAAAAATACACCCAAAATACAATTGATATATACACAGCAGATTTTACCAACACCGATTGTCACCATCAAGTCCTCAACAAGATCACAATGCATTTTGCTCAACATTTTCAATACAGGTGATTAAGCTAGAGAAACTAATTGTTGACCTACTTCATATAGTTTATAAAATATTGTCCTTAAAGATCGTATTAGGAGTAGAAGATAGTAAAAACAAGTAAAACTTTTATTATGAACAGTTATCCTCTTACTAGTTCAATCTACAGTTTAATAGATTAATAATAACTACAAACTAACCAATACAATGTAATTTTGGGGGAAAATCATTGATGATGAATCTAGAGAACAAATGTAGTAGAATTTGTCTAAAAGTTAGTTTTCCTAATGTTATGACAATTTCTCTCAGGTGACAATGCAGTAAAAAAATTGACTGAGTCAGTCACAGTCTATTCTGCCTCGAGCGGCTCTAAGTTGCCTAATTGGTACATCAAGTAAAAATAACATCTAGACTTGTAATCTGATCACATTAGATCACCTATTACAATCAGAAAGCCAAAGAAGATGGTACTGGGATTTTCCAGGTATCGTTTTTATTAGATGTACATGTACCCCTTTAATTGTCACTCAATTTAACATTAGAACAAGCCAGTAAGGAACATAAACTAATCATTTACCAGGCATTGATTGGAATGACAATTTACACACCGGCCACAAGAGTCCACCAATTATAGTTCATCGTCACTTGTCAATTAATTAACTCTACTGGCTTAATATGTTGTTAAAAAAAGTAGTAATTTCTTGCTATTACACTATAGCATCCATTGTATATTTTTTTCTCTAGCAGTCAAAGTTGGAAGGTTTTTCGCAATTCTACCACTTACTTCACAAGTTTAAAGTTTAGAATTATAATAAACCTGAAAATTATGCCAAAAATATTTAAATGAAGACTACACTGCTAGTCAATAAATAAACATACATTCTCAGTTTTTGACAGATTAACTAAAAAATTATAGCAATTAGTCACAACCCATTTTAACACTATAACTGTAACAATTAATTTTTAATGTGTGCTACCATTCTTTTTCTCAAAACTTGCCTTTCTTTTCAATATTGAAAGCAACACCCTAGGTGGAAAATATGTTACTTAAAAGTAAAGGCACTTCTTATACATGTTGCATTCAGTTTCAACCAAATTGTTTTAGATTTTTTCACAATGGCGCCAGTGAAACAGAACAAAAGTTATCTATGAAACTTTATACATAAATATTTCATTAACAGAGACTAAGAAAAGTTAACAAACAGACACGATATATTAGGCAACAATATAAGGCGAACCAGTGAGACAAAGCATATACCGATGGCCGTAACAAAATTAGTTACTTGACACATATAGAAATATTTTTACCATACATACTTCAAGCTTATTTTGATTTCTTTATTACTGATATATATTATTTTATAATTAATTATTGAAAGAATTTTGATCTTTTAATGAAAAAAGTTTTATGGAAAAGGCAATACATATTGGCATATTATTTGCGCTACATCATATATAATAACATGTACGATAACTTACCTACATTTAACACATAAGTAGAAAGATTTACATAAATGGGACCAAGGCTTTGAGCTGTTTTTTTCTCTATTAAATGAAAAAATACTTTTTTAAAAGTACAGATTTGGTGTAATTTTGTCTATTAAAATTAATTTACCCTTATCAACCTCAAGCTAGCATAAACTACTATACTATATCCAGAAAATGAATCTGTGAATTTTAAAATGCATCAATCTTTGCACCATAATAGCAAGTTGTTCTGATATGACTGGTTCGTTTTAGGCTAAGAGTTCATAAGGGGACGGCGTCAAATGAGCTTTCAATTGATGAAAAATTATCTAATTTTGTTTTAAAATCCTGTGCATTTTTTAAAATAAAATGTCATGGTAGCAAGTTGCAACCCAAACCTACAAGCATCCAGGATAACAAAAAAAACTAGAGGCTAAAGATATTTCTTTTAAAAACAAAAGTGTTAGTTAACGACTCATATAAAATGTTTTAGTTTTTGATAGAATACTGACGGGTCTTGTGTTTCTTTTGTATAAATGCTTGGTCTCCATTCCCTACAGAACTAGAATCTCTTGATGCCATTGTTTGTGTTGTTGTTGTTCAGTCAGCATCACCATCCCCATTTTCTTCCTTCTCCTGTACAAATATAAAACATAACAAAAGAATCAGGATTGTGGAGAAGTGTTGAAAATGAAATGAAGTACCAGCATTTGCAATAACTCAACACCTGATTCAAAGCATCAAATATTTGGTATTTCTTTGATATAAATGAAACTGAACAAAGCCTGGGAAATGTGGGCACTTTGATGTCAATGGCTATTTAACAATTGTTTTTTGGGTTTTTAGCTATGTTATATAATAATTTTGTGATCAGTTTGTTTCTATAATTGACAATCCAGCAATTGAGTATGATAAGGACATAATGTGCAAAAAACATAAAGTTAGCAAAACCAGAAACCGAGAAATTCTTTTAGGTAAAATACACTTACACAGGCCTGCCTGACCTGATAGAAATTTAAGCATGTGAAAACTGTATTTGCATTATATACATTTTTGTCTCTTGTAAATTTATTTTAGATTCTTTTTTTTTTGTTTTTTATAGCTTTATGTACATTTCAAATCTTATAACATAAAATGACACCAACATGTGTTGACACATATGATAATTTGGCCCATGTGGGGTCCCATATTTTAATTACAACACTTATGTAGCTTTTCACAAGTTTGGCATATTCGTTTATACCATATACATTTGTATACACAAGGTAGTTAGGTCTGCTTACACTTGTAAATTTAACCCAATTTTATTTGTTCCTGTTTCAATTACTAACATCTTCAGGCTGTGGCTGACTTATTCATGCAGTAAGAACCTAATGTTTTGCTATGCACAAGCAATTTTTTATATAAAATTTGCTTCGTAAATCTAGTTTTCATATTTTACCTGAAGTCAAAGTAACCTGACAATGACAAATAATCAGCACTAAATGTAAAGCTTCAAAGATTTGTCATTACACTAAGTTACATTATCCACAAAATATAAAGATTATAATTATCTAACACCATTCATGCATATTATGGAATTGGCAGAAAAAAGCAGCACAGACAAAAGTAATCAGATATACATTGCACTGCAAGCTGTAACCATTTCACAGAATTACAATCTAAAATATAACAAGTCCCAACAGTTTAGATGTATAATGTTCAATTTGAATTAAAACATTTTTAGAACCATGTACAATGTAGAAGTCTTGTGTGATTGGGTTTTGTATGGTACTTATGGCTTTTTGGTTGTTTGTTTGTTTGATTGGGGTTTAACGTCGTACTCAAGAATATTTCACTTATATGACGACTGATTGTCAACTTCACGCTGTACGCACTGACAGCCTTATTACGGTGGAAAACTGAGAGCAAACCTCATAAAAACCACCACCCACGATTGTCAGAGCTACATTCTGTGACCCACTCATATACCTGATGTATTTATGGCAGCATGGTTGCAAAAAATAAGACTGCATATTCTGATTTTAGATTGATTTATTGATTGATTAATCAATTGATTGGTGTCCAACAGCATACTTAAGGGTATTTCACTTAAATGAAGATGGTGTATTTTCCAGAAAGTTAATAAAAGCACAACAATAATGTGTACAGAATGATAAATTTTGAAGAAAGGTAAGGCAGAACTTTCATTTTAGTAAAGCTATGGGCCTAGACAAGGTGTAAGTATTAATGGTTGTGAACAGGTTGACCTTGGGCAAATGACATTGGGCCTAGTTCATGACACACCCCCAAAACATAAGAAAATTTGTGCGGTCAAGCAGGGGTCACCAGCTACCCACAGTTCCCTTTCATTCTTTTGGTGTTATGGCCCAGATAAAGTGATGCAGACAGATAAATGATTAGACATAAAAAACATTGCGATAATATTATATGTCTGGGTATAAAAGTCAAAAGATGGGTTTAATAAGCTCAAAGCAGGGTTTGTTTTTCCTCGTGTGAAAATGAATTCAGACAGAACAGCTTATTTGTATATGCAGACATGGACATGCAGCTTCAAGCATTAATTAAAATTGGCAATAAATTGTTCTGTTTTAACAAAATAATATAATCACTTTATTTTTTAAAGCAATAGAGAAAAGTATATTACCATTAAAGTGGAATGGTAGATACATGTATATACCAATAAACGAAGACAAGACATGCATATATATGTAGTGACAGAAACAATGGGAAAAGGGACTTGCACAGAAGGTTGAAAGCAATTAAAATAATTCTTAAATTAACATGTTTTTCTAAATTCTATTAATCAACATGCAGACACCATACATATTCCTGACAATGTATGAAGAACAGTACATGTAAAGCTACGTATAAAGGCCTACTAATCAGTAATGACAAGCAATAATTATGACATGTGCATATATAAACAAGCATATACTCCAGTAACAAAAACAATGTACAAATCCGTCTGTACATGAGATAATATACTAGTTCACCTGCACTTGATGACCTTGATCTGAGTCGTCCGAAGGTCGGCCCTGAAAATGATTGCATGCCAAGATTCAGTTATGTTAGTTTGCACGCTCAAACTGTTAATTCAACACTTATATGAAAAGACATTAATTGATAATATTAACATGCGTTTATTTAAATTATTGACTTGTTCATCTTTAAACATGCCTTTATAAACATGCCTTAAACAGATCTAAAAAAAGACATTTGTGAAAGACAGCATTTAAAGACAATAAATGGGGACACTCTTTAATGATTGTTATTCACTAAGAGATTGGTTCGAACTATCTTATGCCACACTTAAACCTTCAAATCACAAACAAAATAACACTGTATAATCAGACAAAAGGTATACGTAAGTGTCATATTCCAAACTTGACTGTTTAAATGAATATAACAATGTTACAACCTGAGTACATGTAGCTAGTAGTTCATCACCTTAAGGCGCATTTGGAATTTGATTTATTACCTGTATTCTCACAATTATAGTTAAATCACCTTTCCCTACTGAATTTGAATTGATGGATTGATTTGTTTGTTTGTATGATTGGTGTTCAACGTCGTACTCAAGGGTATTTCACTTATATGACGACGGATTGTGCCCTTCACCCTGTACACAGCCTTATTATGG
>JARFOD010112884.1:0-15268 GCA_031763545.1 Mopalia muscosa
TTGGATGAACATACTATTTATTCATTTATTAATAAATTTGAAAAAAAAAAAAATTCTGTCCATCTTTGAATTAATTTTCTTAACTATAATGATGCCTCTATCAAATTGTTTCTATACTCGGTACTTAGACTTTACCAAATGTCAAAAAAGTGATGGGAAGAGAAAGCCTTCTTTGGTAGATTTTTTCTTACCCATTTAAGACTCTTGTCTCATTTTTTTCATTCTCAAAGCTACATCACGTTTTCCACAATATATGTAACTCTCACTGCGCTTATTGTGGTACAGTCCCTTGTTTTAGGTTGTCCACATGGCATGATCGTCTGCTCGAATTTAAAAGCCATGCACAGAACCTCGCACCTTACTCTCAATACTACCAGTTTATAGGGACAGGCTTTTATTAACATTGTTAGTTTGAATTATAACAAATACAATCACCAATGTATCGCCTTACAACTTCACGTTTCTCATCAAGCCACAAACAATCCTTTTTTCATTAGCTACAAACTATGCGCCATTTCAAGATACTCGATGCATTTCACCCTCGCGAGATCTCGTGATACTTTGTCACTCTCCTTTATCAGAGGTGCGATAAGTGCAAACCAGGAAGTAACAAACAGAACATGGAGAATGTATGCGACGAAAACAAATATCATTTTTGAAAAACATGTCACATGGAAGCAATGAAAACATAATGATGTTTCAATGTTTTACAGGTTGGGATATTTACAGATTTGTAGTTTGGGGGAATTTTATTTCTAATTTGGGGGATTTTTGAGACCTCTAATTTGGGCGCCGGTTACCGGTATATTTCGATCCCTGTTTACGGCCCTGTCTTGTCTTGGTTGTTACGATTGGCATCACAGGTTGTTTCTTTATCAATTGGGCTGGCACACTACAAATTACAGTTAAATCCCAAGCAAACAAACTGCAGAACACATTTAGCAGTCATGTTAGTAGAACCAATTCATGCATACAGCCATAGTTCAGTGGTATGCACATCAGCCTACTGACACTGCTTCCATATACCAACCAAATGGTTGTTTAAAGATTGTTTTTATGAGGTTTGTACTCATTTATTTTACATTATCTAAGTGAGGCATGGCTAGAAATAATCACTCCTTTGTCATGTTATAAGTAAAATACCCTTGAGTACAATGTTAAACTCCAATCAAGTTAACAAACATACCAAGGTTACTTAGATATAAAAGAAATTTTGTTTAGCATCAATCCACCAATAATAATAATAAGCTATATTTACAGAGGGTGAGTGCAAAAACAAAATACACTCTGTCCACATTTGGTTGTTGATCTTCCCAAGGCCCTCCATGCTCTCACACATACACAGATTTACACACAATCATTCAAAACATCCTAACCTGTCAGACTAATGACTGTCAGACATTTGAATAAATTAATCATTGCACTGGTAAACTCTCAGTACATGATAATGATATCATTGTTTTGTCAACTGACCCATGATCTTAGCTCTAATGTATGTACCTGTATACATGTAGGGGCTGACAATTGATTTATCTGTCACATGGTTATCCTAAACCAGCTTCTCGTCTATAAACCTAGATCTATAGATGAGTGTTTGGGAGAAACAGTTCCATAAAGCATCTGTTTTAATAAGAGCTACCTAGAAGGCTGTATTTGTTGGTGTTTGCATATTTTAGAATTTAGTATTTTAAACAAAGATGTCAATTGTTTGATATTAGAAAGGAAAGAAAACTTTTGCAGTATATTGAGTTTTTTTTATATTATTTAATAAATCGTTGGTGGAATTCAATTTCACCAACCCTTAATCAGAAAACTGCACATTTTGTAACACTCAACCACCATGTTCAAGAAGTGTTCACCTCACCTGTAGCCACCTTGCCTGGATTGAGTTACCTGCTTGTAGGCTTCAATGGTTAAAAATTTAACAGTAGCTGACCCCACAGGTTCTGCTTGTAGTTTTGTTGATCTTACTTATATATACATTAATGTTTTAAAGAACCACCTTTTCTGACTGATTGTGTTTCTAAAGTCTATCGTTGATCTTATGTTTTTAGCAGCTAAATCCGAACCCGTCCGGCCCCCCAATGATGGATCCCTCTGTAGAGCCTGCTTACATACATCTGGCCCTGGTGTTTGACACATCTGTGGTGAGTGGGAGGATAATCTATTCAATGTATAAACTAACCTAAAAATACAACAGAAAAAATTTATGGATTAAAATGTGACCTGGTATTTAATTGCAGGTGACCTAGTAGTGTGTCTTGTTCCATGGATACATTTCAATGTCAGCTCATATTTGATCTGAATATAGTTTAATCATGGAGATCTATTTTTATTGTCTACCCTTATGTAATCTTTTCCTGCAGTACCTTAAAATCAGTCCACTTTAATTTTGTTGATAACCTAACATTTGCATTTGTCACAGCTTTTCTGAATCTTCAAATATATGAAGATTTTCTTTGTTTTTAGCAATAATTAACAATATTTTATAATTTGCCTTATGTTTTCTCTGTGCAATATTGTTAAATAACATGCCTACACTCATAATTAAAAAGCAAAATGTGTCTGTTGCAACTGACCTTGAATCTAACTATCCTCTGTGATTTTTTTGTGTATTAGATTCAGATATAAAACATCCTACATTAAAACTGTTAGAATTGTTGTCATTGTTTTGTTAACACCTCTGCTAAGGGCAGCAAGTCTCTAACATATAAGCCTTGTCGTGCAGTCTTTACTTTGTACTGGAGAAACACTATTTGTCCATTTTAGGAAAAAAAATTGCATTTAAGGGCAATGTTATTGTGGCCATTAACACTGGAAATACACCGCCTTCACACACGTTAAATAGCCTTAAATCTGGCGTAATACACCAATCAATCAATTGTTTTGTTTAAATGAGTAAAGTACAATTTCACTACATGTAAATAGCAGATCATGTGTATTTTGTTTTAATAAAAGTTTAGATTTATTAGGGTATTTCAAGCAGTGATCTGTAGTCTTAACACAGGTGGATCCAGTTAGCTTCAGTCAGCCTCTCAAATGTCAGACCAGTTCACCACACTCATATTTATTAACTACCAGGTATTGTTTTGGTTTTTTTTTGTTGCTGATATTTGAAAAGTTTTAGAGGTCATGAACTCTTTGTGACTTTTAATGCAAATTGAATTAGATTTTATGTCTGGTTTCAGTATCCATGCGTGTTAAGGCCCAGTATTGCTGTGGTGCTTTTTTTTATTTATAGCTTTGTACATGTGTATTGTATTTGATACAAGTAGTTTAATCACATATACATGTAAAACTGCACAAGTTGTACCTAAACGAAGTTAAACAAAAAATTGGAACAGAATTCCCTCTTTTTAATGTATTTTTATGTTGAATTGTAACATTTAACTTTTTTTGTATCATGTCAGTGAAGTTTAATATCTAAGTCATTTATATTGAATTCAAAACCAAAGCAGATCAGACTGACTTTTTGTCAGTATGATTATAGTTACCCACCGACAATTGCAGATTGGCAAATACACACAATATTGAAGTACATCTGACAGACACAAGCACCTGAAATGGGGCTCAATTTTTTTAGTTCTCTCAGAGGACAAGTTTCCTGGGGTGTTACTGTTTGGCCTAGGTCAATTTCCATCCCATATTGATACAGGCTTCATTTGACATTTACTATGGCTATAATGTGTGGTCCTGTTGGTTTGGTGAATCACTTTAAAACCCCAGAACCTGGTATGGATCATTAAGTCAAGAAGGACCCAGTGATTTATGGTGTCTGTATTTTACATTGGGGATCAGACTTCACAAGCAGAATATTGGGATGGGAAAGATAATTTATGGTTAATTTTTTTAAAGTGTTATTCCCTTTGTACACATAATAAACTTGGTTTACAAAGCTAAGTTTTGGACTTGAAACAAATAAAAAAAAACATTTTAGTTACTAACAGTAATGTGTAATGCTCTGAATAAGAAGTACTGACTGAATGTGCCAATCAACTGTTTATTTTCTATGAGATTAATTTTAGATTATCAAATATTTTCCTATGTTTCAGTATCAGACATTAAATTTGACACATCCAGAAATGGTTACATATGCGATTCAGACAGCAAACATTGTGGACATGGTGAGTTTCTACCTCTGCTTTAGGGAGACTAATTATATTATCAGAACACTTTTTCTTTTTGCAAATGATAACAGAACAATTATAAGTTTTATGTCTATACATTTGTCAAAGGCTACTTTTAGTTTTCATTCTAAAAGTTTTATCTTGGTAAATGATCTTCAACAGGGCAGATTTATTTACTGGGTAACATACATGTACAGTATGACATTTTGAGTTACATGGAGTTCCTTTTATGTACTTAGATTTGATTTGTTTAACAAGATAGAAGACATTAGTTTAATATTGGTTTCAATATTTAAATCTGAACTTTGAGTTGGCATTTTTACAACCTGGTTCGAACATATTTAAAAATAAGTAATACTGTTATTTTTCTATGTATGTTTGCACAGTACTACAAAGATCTGAACATTCGAGTAAGCCTGGTATATGCTGAATTGTGGAACATCGTGGACCAGTTTAATGTCAGCCCTGTTCTGAGAGAAACATTAGAGAACTTCCTCCATTTTAAAGAAAATAACCTGAAAAACATAGATCATGACATTGCTCAATTTATCACGTAAGTAAACAAAACATATTTCGATGCATATATTGGTTTTTAGGAATCTTCATTTGACAAGGCTTATGGTCTACATGCTTCATAGCGTGGTTGTGCAACTTGTGCTTATATCAACTATTGTTACAATACTCCGCCGACATAGTGAAATACACATGGAGTAAAACACCTATCAATAAATCAATCAATCTAATTTGTTTCTGAGCAATTCTTATGTAGCTTCTTGTTGTCCTGGTGGGAGGCACATGTAACAGACCAAGTAAACTCACATTTTATGGTTGTGTTGTAATAGATATTTACTGTTGAAGTACAACACTGTCTTCTATAACATGGCGCATGTGATGTGATATACTGGCAATTTGTAACGGTTAACCAATCATCAGGCTAGCAGGAGACACACCTACCAGGCATTTTAAGTGCTTGTTTTGGGCAGTGGGTTGGAGGCAGTTTTACTGTACCACCCTATTGAAATAACCTTAAGTCTGGCATTAAACCCCAATATAACAAACTTACAAATCCCTGTTTTGAGGTTTTAAGACCTCTCTGGATTGACACCTGGTGATTATGTAATGCAAGTGTATGTACATTGTAAAATGTCATCCACTTTAAAATGAGTCATTGCAGTGTGTTCCCTTCATTTTTGTATAAATGCGTGTTGTGGTTTTAGGAGTCGCCCATTTGAAGATAACAGTATTGGTTTGGCCATACCCGACTCTATCTGTACAGACAGAGCTATTGGAATCAATAAGGTAAGAAAATACACCACAGAAAACTTCAATAACAATATTGTTTAAAGTCATTTTAACAAATTGCTATATTAATAAAGCTCATGATGAGAACTATTTTGTTTTATTGGTGCTATATCAATGTTTAAAAAATAATTTCCAAACCCAAAACAGTTTTAAGATAATTCGCACCATTGACAAAATTGAGATGTATCATTTATCTCCCCTTGTAGAACCCTGACACAATAGAACCCCAGCAGGTGGCTACGGTTCTCGCTCATATGATTGGACATAATCTAGGCCTCAAACATGATGAAGATGGTGAGTATTTTACTGGTGCCTTAGGTTGAGCATGAACAAAGGTCAGGCCAAGTCTCATCATTTGATTAGTCATGCCATGTATTTAGATCGTTTTGTCTCCCCTTTTCTAACCAATTACAGCTTTGAGCTTTGTAATATGTTTTTGGTGAAGCTATTAGAAAACAAGTTATTTGTTTATCGGGCATTTAGAAGCTGGGATGAAAACAGAGCAAACAAGCCTTTTTTGTGTATTTTCAAGCTTTGCTTCAATAACCTAAAAAAAATTCAGTGCCGATTCACCAGATTCACCACCACCCTTTCGATGTCTTTTAACAAGCATAGCTTGATATCGGTTATTAGTATCTGCACTGAAAATGGCTTGTAAATAAATCTAGAAGTTAAAAATCCCTAATGTCTTGTTTGTTATGTAAAGAAAACAACTGTCAGTGATAGGACACCAGCCAGTCCTGATATCTGTTTAACTGTATTAATAACACTAGTAGAATAGTTGCTGTCCTCTACTGTCCTAAGGGGCTCACAGCCGTGACTAAGTGGTTAATAGCGAGTGCGCTTTCTGAGCCTACTTCGATGTCCCATTCAGAGGATCGAGTCCATGTGTCGACCCTCAGGTATATGAGTGAGTCACAAGATGTTGCATCAGCATTCACAGGGGTGGTTTCCTCTCCATTTTCCACAGGAATAAGGCAAGGAGCCGTGTGAAGTGGACAATCGTCATCATGTTAGTGAAATACCCTTGAGTACGATGTTAAACACCAATCAAAGAAACAAACAATTTATTAACATTACACTCATAATAACTAATATATGTGTACATCTCCTGATCTGTCACTAACTGTCTGTCTTGTTTTACTAACCTGCTTACAACAGAGGAATGGAGGCTTGATTACTATACAGGTAACAATTTATAATGAGGATTTTTCTTACTGTATGTCTACCACCAGTGTGATTAATGTTTAGAAATCTATAAACCGCTTCAAAGTCACCTTATTGTGTTACTTAGCTTGATTCGTGTTAGTATGAAGAGGATTTTTTTTCTATATGTTTACCACCAGTGTGATTAATGTTTAAAACAGCTTTTAGTCACTTCCAAGTAAAACTTAATTTGGGTTGAATTCAATTTGACAAATGAAATAGGGTTTTATTTGTTTCTAACTATGAACCATGTCTTTTAATTATGTTTTAAGCTTAGGATATACTTATGGCAGAGTCTTACATGTAGCTAGGCTTGGGAATCTGCATGTCAGAAATACCCATTTTGTAGGTGGATGTATCTCTAGCTATTAAAGACTCTTCTTATAGGACAATATAAGTCATCTTGGTCATGTTAAATAATACTTCCTTTCATGGTATAAATGACTTCTAAACACATTTCGCCCTGTAGCATTGTTCAGTGGTTAGCATTTCAGGCTACTGATCCTCGTTATATCCACACATGGTAGTCCACACACTCTGCGACTGAAGCAAAAGCAAATGTTGTTTGTACCAGGGTTTCCTCTCGGTGTTTTACCATATACCACGGAGAGGCCTCCGTGGCTGAGTGTTCTAGAGTGTACCCTCTAGTGAGTGTATGCTTCTGGTCCATATATCCCCCTTACCTCTGGGGTCATGGGTTCGATTCCTCCAAACTGTATGTGGGTTGGTATGCCAGGAACCAGCGGAGGGTTTTCTGGGTAAATGTACTACCCAGTTTTCCTCCAATAATATTGCTGCTTAATGATCCATAATTGGGATTTAATCCTGTTGATCCAACCTCGGAAGAATAAAGAATATAGAATATTTCATTTAGGACACAGTCAGAAATGGACAAACTGATCCATCATTCGTCATACAAATAACCTTTGAGTTTGATGTAAAGCCCCAGAGGAACAAACCACAAAAAACATGTACCTTTGTCTAGTTGTTGAATTGTTGCATTTGTGAAGCATGCACAGGTTTCTGATATTGGGTAAAAACATTTTATTTGTTCCTGTGATTCATTTTAAATGTATTGTGTTATGAATGTTTGTTTCTTTATTTGGGAAATTTGTGTTCTGTCATTTAACCAGGGATTTTTTTTTTTTTTTTTTTTTTTTTCATAATTACTTTTTCAAAGCTAGATGATGCAAGGATAAATTTATTTAGGTGATTTGTAACTTATGATTAAATTTTAAATGAGTGGTTGATAGATGTCAATTTCTTATAAACCCAATCATACACAGTTTAATAGTTTTGGATTTAAATGTTATACTTATTTGAAATGGAATATTTTCACAAAGAAAATAGCACATATTTTTTATGTTTAAGTGGGGTTTTTTGGAGTACACTACCATGGAATGAACCATTATCTGTGTTCACCAACAATCATCAATCAATATAACAACATTGTAATAATTGTGTTCTATGATTTCAGGAGAATGTGAGTGCTCTGATGTGTTTGGATGTATCATGTCATTCAGAGTCCTGTAAGTGGTCAACTTCTATATTCAATTGTTTAGTTTTACTCCGTTTTATCAAGCCGTGAAACGGTGTGAAATGGACAAACTCTGTCATATAAGTGAAATATCTTTGAGTACAAACAAACAAACAAACAATCTTATTCTTGCAGGGTGTCACTGTAGTTATTGTCTTCAACATATTTCTTTGTCTTCATTATATTTTATGTCCACCATAAGGTTAAGGTATATGAGTGAGTCACACGTTGTGGCTCCGGCAAGCGCAGCGCTGGTTTTATCAAGCTTTCCTCTTGGTCTTCCACCGTAATAAGGCTAGGTGAAGTGTTCAATCGGTCGTCATATAAGTAAAATAACTTTGAGTATGACATCAAACCCCATTCAAACAAACAAACAAATCAGGCAGAGATTCCTTATAATAATGTGACCCAGAGGACTTCCAAATTTCCTGTTGGATGCATGAAATTGCATATAATATAAATGTTAATGGAGTATTTGTACGTTTTATTTTCATAATTTTATGTTTCCTATCATTGTAGAGAGTTCCGTGGCTTCCACAGTCGAATGTTTTCCAGCTGTAGTTTGAAGGATTTGGATATTTCCATTAAAATGGGACTAGGGTCCTGTTTGATAAAAAAGAATGAGGTAAGTTTTTTAAAAAAGTTACCTTTATATTTTACATGAGCCGTCAAATTTGATAAGATTGGGAGAGAATTTTATTTGTTGTTTTTGGATAACTAACAAAACACTAAGGCCTGTGTTATTGTCTTATGGTAAGTGATGAATCTCTTGAATGTTAATACCATCTTCTCTTTCTCCCATTCTTCTTCAGCATAACTTTGTCCAGCGTTGTGGGAATGGTTATATAGAGAGAGGTGAGGAATGTGACTGTGGCTCAAGGGAGGTAAGTACAACTGTAAAAGTATCCTTTAACGAGGATGGTACTTTAATTTTTTTTGTTCGTTTTGGTTTTTGTTTAAGTTGGTAAATATCCTAATGTTTTTCAGATCAAGAACCCAACATTAGCAACCACTTTATATTCCTACATCACAATAAAGAAAAGTCAACATTTATGATATCAATTTTTTTTAAATTTTTGTACACAAGATTGTACTGTCTACAATAAAGTTGTATAAGGTTGTTAACTCAATCTTGATTTTTATTATGATATAAGAGCGCTGGCTGATTTATTTGCTGCTGGTATACTGTGACCCAATAGTCACATGCTTCATTGTGGACATTGTGTACAAGGTAACATGGCATCATATCTGTCACAAGGAACCTTTGAGTGTAAGTTCAAATACACAGACAAATTGTAGAATTAACAGATACAAAATTCAGCTATAACTTTGCTTTTCTATTAATTATTTCTCTTACATTTTATATATGTACTGTGGTTTTAGCAGGAAAATATACACAAAGATGATTTTAATTTTAGGACTGTGCTCAACAGGACCCTTGCTGTGACCCAAACACATGTTTGTTGAAATCCTGGGCCACTTGTAGATCTGGGCCCTGCTGCAATAACTGTACAGTAAGTATATACACAGACTATACAGGTAGACGTATACGAATTCATTAAAAGTCTTATTTTAAAGAAAAATACATCCGGATTCAATACCCCCCTCTGAGTTTGTTTATGTGCTAGCCCTAGCATGACAGGATACAGTCTTGTGTCTTGATTGTGAATAGGAGAATGGCACAGGGTTTCACCTCCCAAAGTTTACTCACAAAAGTATTTAGGATTTTTCTCGGTTTTGTTTTTATTTCTTTATTATTAGGTTCATGTATTCATGTCAGAATTCCACTGTATCCAAAATTTCATGCATCGATAAAACATCTATATTTGTATGTTTTTTAGTTGTACCCCTCTACTCTTGTCAAAAAATTCCACCTGACCGAAAAACTTAATTAAAAACGAATGAAGTTTGCCCTTGTTTATTATCCAGCTAGATATCCCTACTTATTTCTGTCACGATAAAGCACCTATATATGTTTGTTTTCCAGCTGTACCCCTCCACTCGTGTATGTCGTGATAAAAATACTGAGTGTGATGTCCCCGAGTTTTGTACAGGACTCACTGGAGAGGTAAACAGTTATTCTGTCTAGTTATCTTTTTGTGTTTAACATTTCCTTGAGTACAATGTTAAACCCCAATCAAACAAAGAAATAACATTTCTGTTTTTCTATTTTAAACAACTTTAACTTGCCTTTCACTTAGAAGATAATAGAAAGTCACTTCATGGAGTTAAGTTATGAAAATGTAAGTGAAATATTATAAATTATTGAGTCCATTTAAGTTTTTCTGTTCAAAGCCTGAAATTGTTTTCAATAAATAAAATTGTGATTATTGAATTTTTTATATGTACCTCAATGGTAGTGTAAGAATAACTTAATAAACTAGTGTTTTTTTCTCACAGTGTCCGAGTAATAACTTTATCCAAGATGGTCAGGCATGTGCTAACAACACTGGGTTCTGTTATGGAGGAATCTGTCCTACCTTAGCTCAGCAATGTCAGACAATATGGGGAGATGGTGAGTTCAACCAGCTGTGTAACCATTCACAGGAAAAAGTCTGTAAATGAATGAGTCACACAAGGCTATAGCAATCATGCTGGTGTTTTTTATGAGGTTTCCTCTTGGTTTTCGCCCTCTGCCCAAGAGCAATTGTTGGAGTTATTGTTGGAATACACTGCCATGATATAAGTGAAATACCCTTAAAGCACAGAGTAAAACACCAATCTATCAATCACGTATCGGTTTTTTTTTTTCACCCTAATTAGGGAAGAAACCATGTGTAGTAGTTAATCTGTTGTCGTATAAGTGAAATATCCTTCAGTACTGAGTTCACCCCTAATCAAACAAAACCCTATTGTAAATTGGACCTGATGGTAAAAGTTAACCCATTCTTCCATGTATATCTGGCAGTGCTACAGCCAGCACCATACTACTGCAGAGTAGCTCGAAATAGTAACCCTTGGCTAGAGAAGATGCACAAATACGGGGAATGAAATAGCTGTTGTAGAAAAATACTCTTCAGTACATCTGTAGCTAGGAGAAGTTTGTCTTGAGAGAAGTAATGCTGTCTTAGCATAGAATTATAATATGTCATAGCCATATACATTTTATGATGTTAGTGAAATACTCTTGAACACGGTGTAAAATACCAATCAATTAACCATCCGACCCGTAGTGATTCACCAATGAAACAAGCCATGAATTCTGTTATGTTTTTTCCATAGAATCAACAAGTGCCGATTACAGATGTTTTGAGAGATTCAATCCCACAGGGAATTTTAATGGTCACTGTGGACTAGATGAGAAAACAGGGCATTATATAAAATGTCAAGCTGAGTAAGTTATATTCTCCTACCTGGGAACCCCCAGCTGTGATTGGCGAGTCCGCTTTCTGTTCCCGGGACCGAGTTCGTTTGTCGACCCTCAGGTATATGAGTGAGCCAAAGTTTCGACTCTGGCAATCGCAGGAGTGCTTTTTACTAAGTTTTGTCTCGGTTTTCCATCATAATCAGGCAAGGAACAGTGTGAAGTGGACAATCTGTTGTCATATTAGTGACATACCCTTGAGTACAAAGTTAAACCCCAATCAAACAAACAAACCTATTTATGTTGTTTACAATATAACATACAGAAAACATTTCTACATTGAACTACCTAAATAACATACAGACGATATTTGGGTGCCAAATTATTGCTAGTTTCATTCATTCTAAATGTGCTATTCTTTTTTATTTTATTTTGGAGAAATGTGTCAGATAATTTATGTGAATACACCAATAGGCCATCAAAATACACACTGAAATTAATATTCTGTGCTATGCTGTAACATAAAAATACACAAAATCTTAAGAAAATACTCACAAATATAAACAATTTTTAACACATAAATGTCTTCCAGGTTAGGCAGGTGTGTGTATTGAATAGTTTTCTAGTTTTACCTTTTGAATTTGAGAAAGGAGCAGGCAATTGATCAAATACTTGCCTTTATAGTGATTCCTTCTGCTAAAGCTATAAACATTGAAACTCAACTGTTATATTTTCAGGAATTCTCCGTGTGGTTTACTTCACTGTAAGGGGGGTAATAAAGCTCCTCTCTTTGGACCTGATAAAGCCTTCTCTAAAACCACTGTGTTTTCTGGGGGAGTGGAGTATGACTGCAAGTAAGAAATGAAACATATTCTTTTAATATATTGTTAAAGTAATCTGTGGTCTATTTTATAAAGTTTTCACAAATCTAGGCTCTCGCTGACCTATGACTTACTGCTGGTATTGTGTCGCCATAACAACTAACTGACAACTAACCTGTGAGAAAAAATGCAAAAGTCTCTGTTGATCTACCTCCTGATTTCTGAAACTCTGAAGGAAACTGCTACTTGTTTATTGTGGGGTTTATTGTGGGGTCATTCTGATGAATTCAAACATCAATTAGGAAAAGAAGTGACACTCATGGAAATGTCGATACCAAATCGTATTATCTGTAACTTAGCATGACATGACAGGGCAGTTATTTTGCAGACTTCATCAGACTTTCACTGTCCATGAGGTTTCCTCCCGGTTTTCCACCTTAATAAGGCTGTGTACAGTGTGAAGTGGACAATCCGTCATATAAGTGAAATACCCTTGAGTTTGACGTTAAACACAAATCAAACAAACAAACATCTTCTGGCAATGCACAGAAAAAATGTCAAATTTATAAACTCCATGAATAATTTTATTGCTCCTTGTCTCAGACCAGCTGTACAGTAGATAGCTGGTATTGTCCAAAAATAAGTGTGGCTCCTATACGACACCTATGCATTTTAAGGCTATTTTAATTAACTGTTTCAGAATTGTCCACGGCCCAGCGGCTTTAGACATGCCTCACATGGGGATGGTACAGGACGGGACTAAATGTGCAGCCTCTGCAGTATGCCTTGAGAAGAAGTGTGTGCCCTTAACCAACCTTGCTATATTAAGATGTGCTGCCAATTCCCTGGGGGTTGAATGCTCTAAACAGGGGGTAAGAAATATTCACTCATTATTGTTCTCAAAGCTAAGAGATTTGCTACCAAATCAGGTACCTAGGATGTTTGCATGTTTTATTTTATTGTTCCATTCTTTGCTATTAACAACAATTACATCTTATTTCGTTTCTTTGTTCATATTTGTATAATAAAAAGTTGGGGTTTTTATTTTCAGATTTGTACACGAGCAGGTAGTTGTTTCTGCTACCCAGGGTGGGGAGGGTCAGCCTGTGACATAGAGGTGGAAATCATTACTCAACCTCCAACAACTGTCAAACCCTCTACAACAGAATCACGGACAACAGCACCCCCTGTCAACATTCTGACTCGATTAACAAACGGAGCCATGGAAGCAGCCACATCCAAACCTACCTCTATAAATCCTTCACAGGTTGTGGTCAAAGGTTTGTGTAGTTAATCAAATTTACAAGAAGTGAATACTTTGTATACGAGTTGATTCACACTATAAACCTCACCTGGTTTTTGGGCTAAACAATTTGTACAAACTTTCTTATAGGGCTGGGGCAGCAGCCATAGTTGAGTGGTTAGCAAGTGCACTTAATAATCCTACCTTGATGTACTGTTCATGGGATTGAGTTGTTCCCTCAACCCTCAGTATATGAGTGAGTCACACAATGCAGCTATGGTAATCCCATGGGTGGACGATCTGTTGTCATATAAGTGACTTACAACCCCGTTGAAACAAATAATCTATTCTACAGCTGTAACATGACAGGGGACTTACATATATGATCAAGTATTGCACTAATTACTGTGCCTTGTAGGTTATGTAATAGTCTGTTGGAAATGTTATGCCAGTTGTCAATACTTGACCTGTTTCCTACATGTATGTACATACTCTGCTTGTATACTATATTTCTTCAATACATGAATCGAGCACTGTGGATAAAAATCTAAACAACAAAAGAGTTCTGTGTTTCATGATTATTGAAACTGATTGATTTAATAACAAATAGATAAATTTACTTTTTAATAGGCATCTGTTGTGGCCATAGTGCAATAGAAGCTAATGGTCATCAGAAACCAGCTCTTAAGTGATGTGTTATGTCTTGAGATTGTCCTTTATAGTCTTTGTTGGTGGCCAGTCATGAGCATCATCCTTCACCCATTGAACTGATACACTATCATAAACATTGCATACAGTGTTAAACCCCAATCAAGTGACCATATAAACATCTAACTGATTGTGTTATATATGATCAGACGCTGGTGGTGGACTGAGCACGACATGGTTGGTGGTAATCCTGGCGTCTGTGGTGGGAGCTCTCGTATTAATCATCGGTCTTATCATGGTCTGCTACAGGTAAGTCTTCAGCACTCAAATTAATACGCAGATTTTGCAGGTAGTACAGTCTGAATAGACATAACAATATGATACATGTTAATTTATCAGTTTGTGATAAAATCTTGATTTGTGTAAGTAGTAAAGATCATTTTTGTCTGCTACATTGTATAACCTCACCTGAGTCTTCATATCAGAAAATGTTCTTTTTTTTATGATGTAAGGGGTTTTTTTTTTAGCTGCGACTGAGCAGCTCTATAATTCACTCTGTCTGTGTGTCGGTTGGTCAGTCTGTCTGTCGGTCGACCCACTTTCCCTCACGACGACATGAACAGGAGTGAAGCGAAACTGCTTAAGATAGAGAGTTCAAATTTGGAATGCAGCTTAATATAATGCGAAACTAAACTCCTATCGAAAATGAGATAATTTCCAACCCCTATTGGAAATTGGATCATTCCAAGCAAATTTCAGGTTCCATGGCTACAACTATGTCTGGATCTGTTCCTTTTTTTACATGACCATTTGAACAGGATGGAAGCCAAATCGCTTAAGACAGAAATTTCAAATTTGGAATGCAGCTTAATATAATGCTTAACTAAACTCCTATTAAAAATGGGATCATTCCGAACAAATAGCCCTGTGAGGGAGCGGGTGGGCCATGGCTGGCCCTGCAGAATACTCCCTCGGCTTCCTGGGTCAATCGTAAGAGGCGAGAACAGAGGCTGCTTTCTGTTGCCCTGGTGTTCGCAGAGCTAAAGGGTAACAAGAAGCAGATTTTTTTTGTGATCTGTA
>JARFOD010112895.1:0-15268 GCA_031763545.1 Mopalia muscosa
ATGATAGTTGTGGGTGACTGCCAAATTGACCGGACTGCCAAAGACGGTCCATTTCATCATCTGTCGCTGGATCTGCTTTGTTAGGTAAGTTGCCTTTCCCTTTTCGTTTCAGTTCCTTTTGTTTCGATTTGATTGTCTCACAGAGACCTACATTGGCCTACATTGTTTCTAGCTAGCTTAAGACTAATGTATAAACAGAATTACTAGTATTTAACAGATGCTTTACTAGAAATGGTTGTATATATCCAGCATTGCCATTATACAGGATCCATTCTAGGTGCAATCGAAATGTATCAAAATTAACTGTATAATTCAGCCCAGTTCTGCAATCATCTCGCAAACACGTGAACAATATCCGGAGTTAGGTTTCGAGATAGAGAAGGAAATATCCATAGCCAAAGAGTGAATTGGAAACTCCTGGCATGTCGGGATCGTAGTACTTCAGGCAAGGTTTAAAAATGATATATAAAATGGGCGACATTAGGGGGGGACATGTCACTACATCCTCCCTAATGTCGCCCAAAACAAGTGCATCCCTCCGCCCTAATGTCGTCGGCGACATAAGGGGTTACAGAGAGCCCCCCTGTATAAATATTGTTTAAGTAGTTTTAAATCATAAAATGTTTTTCCTGGCAGTGTTGCTGTTTTCCTCGCAGCGAATCAAATCGAAAACATCGCTGTCGGTCACTTCCACGAACCTGGCTGCTTTGCCTGCACTGGTGACTCTGTTCAGGGAAAGCTGGCTGACGTACCGTACCCGTGGCTGCCGAATCATCGGTACACAGATCATCTGGGATAAAGCATAAAAAAAAAATGTTTGATTTTTTAAAATAAAGCATTGGTGTTATATCTTTTGAATATTTTTTTTGTACATTGTTCTTATTGTATGTGAATATTTTACAAAGCTGTTTTAAAAAAAAGACAGCTTTAGACTATATGCCTACCTTCGACTTCTCCTGTAGAAACTGATGATACGTTGGTGGGCATTTTTGTAATCCGGCGTGGCGGAAAAGTAATAATGAAGTCCGTGCTAACAATTCTCACATCGAAGTATTCGTTTTTTTCGATTGACTATGTGACCTAAACCCTTATTGTCGATTTTGACAGCATCGCCAAGCTGCAGGTCGTCCATGTTTGTTTGGAACGGGACAGACGACAGTTGAAAGTTGTAGAAAAGTAATCCGTCAAAGTTGTAGCTTTTCATTGGTTGAATTGTATCAATGAACAGAAAGTGACCTATCAGAGCGTGGGAAAGCTGTATCCCACGTGTGTATAGATATGAAACAAATATCACATGGCTTTAGTAGTCTGAAATGTACTTATAATGTTCATATATGGATCTTTTCCATCTAAAAAACAACAGCTTCGGATTTTTCACCCACTCCAGCAATCTGCCACCAATACGCACATCTCGTAGCTTCATTAAAAGACTGCGCTTCCATATCATGTAGTAGGCCTCTTCGATGTCGAGAAAAACTGCAAAAAAGTCTGTTAATTTGAGAATGCTTTCAGGACAGAGGATTCCAAGGTCACAACATGGTCGATTGTATATCTAACTGCTCAGAAACCGCATTGCTTATTTGAATAGATATTGTTCTCATTTAAATACCAAATCAATGTGGAAATAAACAAGGTCTCCATGACTTTACATAGGGTTGAAGTTGATGATGTTGGCCGATATGAGGAGGGGAGGGAGGGAGGAATTCTTGTCATATTTAGCCTCTGGAATTACTGTTGCTTTCTTCCACATTAAAGGCACTGACATCTTGGTCCAAACTCTGTTATACAAAAGATGTAGTATTAAATCATCGTCTCCATGAGTTGAGTCTTTTTTCTTAGCCAAGGCTTGGTTCAAAGAGAGAAAACTCTTCATTGATAGCCATATCATCAAACATTATATACGAAACGCAACATCACAAACAATATTCAAAACATGAATTCTTCCAAAAATTTGCTTGATTGAGATCGCTTCATCCGGTTACTTCGTCTGAGAAACCGGACCATAACAACAACAGAAGCCGCATCAAATGTCCCAGTTCTCCAAAGAATATCGGCACAGAGAGTCAGAAACCGTCTCCGTCAAAACGGCTTACGCGACAGACGTCCTTACTTTGGCGTACTACTGAGACAACAGCGTCGACGTACAAGGGTCCGATGGTGCAACAGATTAAGGGAACCTGCGAAACTGGAGGCGAGTCTGGTTTAGCGATGAATCCATATTCAAACTGCAGAGAAGAGATGGTCGTACATCACGTGTCTACAGACGCTGGAATGAGAGGTTCGCAATCGGCCAGGTCACACTTTTCTTGGTTGGTAACACAAGGCAAATCGTTGGAAATAAGTGTTGGAACAGAATTTGATCTGCGTTAACCATTAACAGATTTTACCTGAGACCACGACTCGTACAATTAGAACAGTATTGCGGCCAGTGAGCTTTCTGTTTTTGTTTGATTATAGCTTAGCAAAGAGGGATGAGAGGCTCGGTCCTGCTTTTCCTGGTTCTAATTGCCGCTGTACACCCCTCACTTCACCAGAAGACCGGTATTTATTAATACTGTTCGCCGTTGACTGAGGTATACACTTAGTATAGTTAATGGCATGAATAACATTATCAAAACTTATCTTTGTCAGTATCAACAATTTGTTCCCAGTTCTTATGGTACAAAACCCAGTATGTTTTTTTTTTTGTTTTTCATATTCCACCGTTGGAGGGCCTCCTGGGGGCGTGACATGACAGGAGGCACCAAATTATATATGTATTGGGAAATGATTACTCCCAAACGGATTGGGATTATCTGCATCCGAGGATAAAGCTAGACAGATCTGCGGCACAAATTGTAACTTCGAGGACAGAAGATTTGCCCGTCTTAATATCTAATCTAGTTCCTTTAAAAGTACAAGATTGTTTCAGCAGTAAACTGAGATATTGTATTACCATTGGGATCATTGGAGTTACTTCCCAATACCTCATTATGTGCATTCAAATCTCCACATATAAAAGTAGATCCCTCAGGAGGTTGACGTTTAAGATCATATTTATTAATTGTATTGCATGGGTTATAAAAATTTATTATATTAACAAACTTCGAGTGACTCGGGAGAACGTAACCCAGAAGATATATGGCGCAAGACCACTATTAATTTGCCATAAGCCGTAATGTTAACGTTTGGTCCCACAGCTCCCTTCAAAACTTTCGTTAGGCAAAAACGCCTGGCACAAAGTTAAAGTTTTGACAGGGTATGACCGATGAAATTTTGAGCTAGAAGCCCTGGAGTGTGATAGGGGCTGCCAAGCTACCTTTGGAATATAAACAACAGCCCAATCACCCCTCCATCAAATGGTGATAAATACGCCAAATGTGACCTATTTAGGCTATAATATAACACTGACCAGAAACTTCCAGTCAATTAGTTCACATGAATACCAAATACTCCACCAAAAACAAACTTCCAGGACCAGACAACACAGTAATTTTATGAAGAACTATATTTGAGGGTGACAAAACGCAAGTTCATATTAGTGGTCTTACGCCATATAGAGATCGGATTTCCAAATTTGGATGTTGAGTTTCTATGTGAGGAGAGAGGGTAGGCCTAGTGAAAATTTGCACACTTGATAAATTCAGCATCATGTGTTGGGTAAAAGTTGATGTTTTAAATGCATTGTGGAATGGTATAGCGTTAGACAGTATTAACTGAGCAGGTCATAACTAAACCTGCTTAAAAAACAATGAAAATCGGTTTTATTTGGTTTAATTTGGAATAAACATTGTACTTCAGATTGTTTTTATGAGTCCAGTGACGTTTTGAATGGCTAGAATTTGATAGTTTAAGTTAAATTAAGACTTGACTCTCGCCCGGGTTTATAGGCAAATGTCTTGGAGATTTTTTAATATTTATACACGCGGTTATATATAAAAAGGAACATATAGGCCTACGGTGTTTATTGACGTGCGGCGAGTCTATTCATTTAACAAGTAAATGCAACAGAACCAAAACCCAAATAAATACATTTTTTTTATCTCAAACAGGGCTAACATCTGTTGTTTTTTACAAAGTATTGCAAGGCCATCCTCGCTGTGATGCGACAAGTATCACTGCGGGCTGAAAGATGGTTTCTGAAAATCGGAAACCAGACCAGATGGCTCGGTGATACCAAAAAGCTGGAACCTCTGCAGGTAGGTCCGAAAGTTACGTTTTGAATGTAAGAGTCTGGTGGCATTATAGGTTATAATAAACCATCGTACGGATTTGTGCACGCCATCTAGAACGATCGGAATTATTGTGTCCAGGTAGAGGATATTGGCAGGAATTGAGACCGGGGATGGCTAATAGTTTACTTAAAAGAATACTTCAAGGAATTTTACGTGGTTGTTAACCAACAACTTAGAAGTTTTATAAAGAGATGGCCAGCATATATGGCCCCGATATCCATGCCCTGGTTTAAAACAAAAAATTCCAAAAATGTGTCAAAAATTCAATCGAACACAAAACCTATATATTTTATTACAAATACATTAATTTTTGCTTTATCTTTGGTTAAAGCTCCGATCTTTCTAATACGCATTTTGTATAGCTGGTGAGTAAACTATTGTACATTAAGGCAAAATTGTTATCTTTTAAAATCTCCCTTAATTCCAGAACTAGAAATAAGGTAACGGGAAATGGAGTGAATTACATGAAATGTCACATATCATATGAGATGGTGGGTTGAAGTTAAAGCTAGAAGAGTCTGGCACATGCGAAACAACCGTGGTTTAATCTTGAGAGTGAGATATTTTCTTTCTGATCTTTTTACTGCATAGGCAAACGGACAAGTCAAGTCTCGTAAGCCGTTGTGTGCCATATAATCTTTTCCAGCACACCAACTTTTTGATGAAGTTATATACTCTCTGTATTATATTACCATTTTCACAGCGAAAGCCAAGGATCCCAAAACTGTCCCCGAATCAGTAACTTGTGGGCGTGCACTATTATTTAAGTGAGGCAACGTAGGACATCACAATTATTTAAACAAACGTAATATCGTATAAGTTAAAATAGTAAGCTTCTTCTGATTTACATATGTATCTAATAGTTTCTTCATAGGCATATACGTCAACAACCGGACTGTTTATCGTAACATTTTATTATTAAAAAATGTAGATTTTTTTCAATCCCGAAGTTATGAGGTAAAGCGATGTGATTTTGCGCAGTCCTAAAAAATAGTTTGATTATAGTTATACTTTTTGTCTAAATTTTGGGTTGTCTTTCATATTATATTAATATCTAGATAGCTTAGCACACTATAGCCTGTAAAAAAACAAGTAGCCCAAACACTCGCTATAAGGGTTTTTGCTGAAAACTGTCAACATTAGGCATTAAGCATATTATTAATACCCTATTACTTTTATTAGATATGTCATTATATAATGACCTTAACCGTAAACTATGGCAAGCCGTTTTATCATTTCTGCCGGTATTCTACATATGTCGAATAAGTTTTGCTTTTATTTTACTTATGCACAATTCTTTACCACATATGTGAAATTCATTTTAACTTATGTTTAAAAGATTTTTACTTGCGTAAAAAAGAATTTCACCTAAGTAAAATATCTTTTTAACATATGTGTAGTTCTTTTCCAAATAAGTAAAATAAACACAAAAACCTAACTATTTCACATATGTGGAAAATAATTGCACTTATGTAAAATAAACGTTTATTTTAGATATGTATAAAAGAGTTCCACTTATCAAACAAGGTACCGGCAAGGTACCGTATGCAACCTTCATTTATGCCCTTATATCGTCTTGTGTAGACTTTCAAGACGAATGCAAAGACGATAGAATATATTCCACAAGCTGTGCAAGTTCAGGGCACACTCCTAAGTCAATTGAAAAGTAAATGGTCCAGTGTTACCAAGATTACAACAACAACAGAACAAACAATGACCTACATGCTGTATATTGGTCATTGAGCGCAGACTGCCATAAGTCGAAACCTCCCTCAGCCTACAGCCAACAATACAAAACCATGCATTTAGGGGACAAATAAAGAGTGAATATTATTATATAAGCCGAAGGGTTTATTCTTATTCAGTACTTTTATTGTAGTCTACGTCTTTTTATTTTCCCGACCTACCAGCCGTGTAGCAATGATCTCTACAGAATCGGTCGCAATTGAGGCCTATTAAAGTATTGTAGTTTCCCTCATTTATTCTTCGCTCGCAAATAACAGATGCTTTGCGAAATGCAGAGGGTGGATGGCCTTCCGATCAGATTGTACTTTTTGGGCAAACTCATTGCCGATAAATACAGGCTCTGTGGGAGAAGTCTGTAATCGAGGCCGTGGGTGCTTTTATTTTACATATCTACAAAAGAGCTCTACTCACCTTTTTATTTTACATCAGTGAAAAAGATTTCCACATATGTTGGGTAAAGGCTTAGTTTAGATATGTAGAATTCTGTTTCACATATGTTGAATTCCTTTTTACATAAGTTGGTTCTTTTCAACATATGTAAAATAAATAGTTAATTTTACAAATGTGAAACTTTCGAGTGACGTCTCTTACGTCCCGATCAGATATAAGTTTTCCTTAATTAGCATTGCAAAAGGTGGTATAAACACAGGATGGCAAGTATGCTACCGGTACATGTGGATACACGAACTTAGTCCCATTTAACAGTCCTGACATCATCAACGGCAATACGGTAACACGTTAATTGACAGTGGCGCCACTCTTGATAGTTGTAGACAGACGTAATTTGTAAAGGTCTATCTGGTCGGCTTTTTGCTTGTACAATACAGTCTAAAGTAATGCTTTCTACGTGTTTGAAGCCATTTGTGGCAAGGATAAAAAGTTGAAAATCTGATAATACATGTAAACCTATTTGACCTTCGTCTTGGGGAGATTATTGCTACGCTAAAATGAAGTCAGTGAAGCAGGTCATTTAGAGGTTTTTGGGTATAGTATATTACAGTTTATATCTCGGAATACTCCAATAAGTGAATGAATCCAATAGTATTACAATAAAGCATGCGTGTCGGAACAGAAACACTAAACGAGTTAAGACCTACTTTATAGATTTCGGACGGCCCTGTGTAAGTTAAAATTTATATCCCTGTTCAGATACTCAAATGGTTCTACATGGGCTTCTGCATGGGCTCCAAGTTTACTGTTGGCTGTGTGTTAAGCGCTTCGAAATAGCATTCAATTCTAAACAAGCCGTTTTGGATTGTACTGGAAAGAACAAGTAGCAATGTCCGTCATCGTGGTTTGTCTTGGGGGATTTGATTGTAACTGGCTTTGTGATTTGATTTTACCTTTTTGGATAGCCCAATGAAATATGCAAGCACTATTAAGAGATACTGGGAAAAGTCTGAAGATATATAATGGTGTTACCGTTTTGACATTCCGTGAAAAAAAATTATAGCTGAGAAATGAATCTTTTGAAAAAGAGTATACAAACAGCAAAATCACTTTTGGCAGCAAAATATTGCTTTATTTTTGTTGACGTTTAAGTTACACAAAATAACGTTCGACCATATTGTTAGTATCTGGTCTGAAACAAACAAAAATCAAGAAAGGCTGTAATAAAGAGATTTTGTAATTCGTGAAAGCCTAAGTTTTTATGTCAATCACAAATTCGAAATGTCTCTGAAACAACTGAAAACAAATGTCACCGAGGACTTTATGCAACTAATCGCGTGTGTGTTTTATGTCGTGCCCAGGGAAGAAGTTCTTCATTGTTTGGCTTAACTCTGGGTGAGGAGTCTCCAGGCAACTTCTCCAAAAACTCTTCAATTTTCATTGCACTTCGTACCCTCTCTTCTTCCTAAAAAATGAATATATAGTGATGGAGAAGATCGTTTTCTTATTGCTTTGATTGTTTGTTTGATTAATTGGAGTTTAACGTCGTACTCAAGGGTTTTCCACTTATGACGACAGATTATCAAACTCATGTTACTCCCTGCCTAATTACGGTGGAAAACTGGGAGAAACCCTTGTAAAAATCACCCACGGTTGCCGTAGCCACATCGTGTGACTCACTCATACATGTTGGTCGACAGACGGAAGTAGGATTAGTAAGCAACGTGCAACCACTTAGCCACGGGCGCGGGTCTCTTCTTATTGCATTGGGGGCATTTAGCATATATCCATTGCCTTTGTCTGCAACATTTAACAAAAACGTTATTTGAATCTTGGTTACGTCCTTAAACATAAACTAAAAGTCTCATTCTACAAGGCTCCCTATTTGGCTATGTTGATACATGACAGTTATTATATTATACACTTTACTGATTGAACTTACGAGAATGGGTCTCCAGAACTGTACAGAGTGTCTTCTGTGGCAAGGAAGGTAGGTTATTGGTCTGTATTGCGGGCTGTGGGTTTGGTGGATCTCGGTCGTGTCACGGGAACAGAAATCCCTATCCTCACTTGTGCTGTGAGAATGCAGGCCGATGGCAGACGGGGAGAAGCTTACAGATGAATGCTTCTCCTCATATGGAGTAATCATGTTCTTGTATATTGAGTTGTCGATTGGAGACTGTTTCGATACGACAGCTGATCTTCGTTTGTCAGTGACAGATCTCCGAAGGACCGACGTCAGAGCAACGGAACTTGCTAATCGCCTATCGTCACTCAGAGAACACTTAAGCTGATCATTTGAAACTTCAGGTCGATTCGCTTCAACAATAATATCTAGAGAGTTTGGGGCGGTTTGCACAGAGCTGCTGACAGGCGATCGGGAGTGACGGCTTGGGAACTGAACCTCACTCACCATCTTTTCAAGTTCCATGTAACTAAATGGGGCTTTCACATAACGACCTTTAGGCGCTATTTGCCACCTGATCAAAGGCTCCTTTTGATACTGTTGCATTTTCTGCAAGGCTTCGTCAGAGTATTTAAGTTTAAATTGGCAGGCGGAACATGCTGGTCTTAGCGAGCTTCGAATCGACTTTCTCAGCCGTAGAATTTTGCCATCGCTTTTCCCGAAATTGATTGACCCCGGTTTAAATGCAAACCTAGCGTTACAACAGACATCTTGAATTTTTCCTTGGTTGTCTATGGAAGATTTTCGATCTTCGGATGAAACTTTGTCAGTCGTAATCACGCTATCTCTATCAGAAAAACGAGACTGGCACGTTGAGGATGACTTCGGTTTTGTCCATAGGCTAGATGACTGAAAGCATATATGATTGTCCAGCGATTCCGACGTGGGTTTAAGTTGTAGTTGTTTGGGTTGACCATTAGATCGGAACCGGAAGCCTGGTGGGGGTGGTATTGATAAAGCTTCTGCTCTCGCCTGACCTAAGATCTCCTGTGACATGGACGATTTGTCCGACTTGATATAATTGGTTAGAGAAAGATTCAGCATCTGTTGGTTCCTCTTTACTTCTAACACATCTTTTAGGTATTCCTTTTCTATTTTGTCATATTTTTTTAACAGATTTTTTAGTTCAATGGCGTTTTTGGGACACTCGATCAACCTTGCTTCGAAATAGATGGGTCCAAGTTTGTGTTTGGCATCAATGAGAGTTTTTGAAAGAGTAGCGTCATGTCTAGTTGATGCTGATGTGAAAGACATTCTCGTTGTTTTGCGAATTGCCCCTATCTCATTTATAATCTTAAACAGCAACTCATATATCAACAAAGGAACCTACCGGAACCGTCCTAAAGAGCGCCATTGTATATTGTTTAAGGTGTAACTAGGACAAGGCTGCAACTAAGCAACGGTGAATAATCACCAACGTAATGGGACCGGTTGACCGAAGCTCTGTTAGGTTGACGGTCTATAAGATGACCTTACGTTACAATGAATTTATATTATGACGCGATGTCCATTTCTTCGTGACGCAGCTTCATTTAACTGGCGGTTAGGTTAACGAATCTTTGAACAACCAGATGTTTGTATTTATCGTCATAACGTGTGACGTCATAATATATAACGTCAGATTAATGTACTGCCTGGCTTTAAATAGCGACAAGATAGGCACCTATGTACATATAGTACTCTCCTGCTGAGCATGTATTAATCTGTTCTTCTTATCAATGATAGTCTGGTCCCCAGCTCACATCATGCGTGCGTTGCGTGAGACGGGAAGTATATGCTATACGAAAGAATACCTATAGTCGACCCCAATCTCCTGTTCAGAAGGTATATTTTATTGAAGTTCAACGCGGCCACTCACTCCTTTGCGCCATTACCTGTCAATAACATTTTTAAAGAGGACGAAACAAAGATACATTTTTTTTGCTTGATAAGTTAAACAAGAGGAGTGAGATTTCAGTGTTAATCCTCACTTCCTCGCATTTTAAAGCGATCGATGATCGAGGGAGCGAGATTAGTTTGTTTTAGACGAAATTAGTTTGTTAAATGCCGTTGTTTTAGTAATTCACAGAAGAGCGATGGGACGAGAATGTAATAACTCGAAAACAAGATGAGGCGAGATTTGACTGCTAAATCTCGCTTATGTGCATCTTTGCCCTTCAAGATGAAAGCATTCGAAAACCACGAGATTAACATCTTAAATCACGAGTATAAGCGTTTTTGTTATTACAAGGACGAGGGCGCGAATGAGCGGGTGATCACAAGGAGCTTCCATTATTTTTCGTTTCGTTTCCAGGCCTCCCACATATATACCCCTCAATCGTATTCTCGCGATACTAAAACAACTGGCGTATGTTTTAAAAGACTATCAGGCCATCGCGTATTAATTATCACCAAAAGGTGGAGCGACGTATATGCCAAAGACTGACAAATAAAAGAAGTGCAAAAAAGGATGGCCCAGGTGTATCTTAGAGTCGATGTCTCGATGTAGGAAGTAGAATCGATTATATTTTAGATTGATATACCCCTCTCCGATGGGCTGACCGTCAGAACAGCTGACGAAAGGAATACAAACCCATTTTAAACTATTTTTCTGCTATGATTTAAGGAACGAACGGATAACCACGTTCAAATATTATCAGTATTGTTAATTCATGAGAATAGCTAATTTTTCTATTCTCTACAAAAGTTTTTGGTGGTATGAGAATCTATTCCAAGACAGCCCTTCGTTACTGAAGACGGTTTAATAAGATCGAAATTTACAGAATCTTCAACGTATTTTGTTTATCATTCTTCGGGGTTGTGAGTTGGGTCTTCTATCCCCTAGTATTGGACTTCCAATGTGTTATGTTTTTATATTACCCGTCAACTCTTGTGACTTTCCAAATCTCCCGGGGTCTACGGATTTTTACACCAATCAGAACAAAACGAATTAGGTTTACGGGCAATAATAATAATTTTTTCATTATTAAAAATTAACACCTGGTCAAAGTTTGAGATCGTTTTCGTTTAATTTGTTTAAATAAAATATTTTACACTGTTTGCGTTTTGTGTCTTAAATTGTTTATCACCGTTTATCACGATCTGAACAATTGTGAAGATGACTTATATGTCAAGGCGTTTTATCGCTTTTATCTTACATATCCGAAATAGATGTTCACATATGTGAAAAAGGATTTCACATGTGCAAAATTTCACTTATGTAAAATTATAAGGCAAGTGGAACTACTATGTGAAATAAAAACACTCAGACTTCTCTCTCGCAATACATTTTCATCGAAACTATACAGGTTGACCATAAGCAAATTCATCCATGGATTACATAAGCCGTCTTTTTGGCCCTGCTTTGACGGCGAGAACAAAAAAAATCCCCCAAGACGTCTCCTATGGTACATATTTGTAGCATCCACTAAATTCTCATGTTGTATATGCCGAACTATTGTGTACAGACGTAGAAAAAAATTTATTTAACGTATGTGAAATTCTTTTCAACATATGTGAATTATTTTGTTTTTTGTATTTTATTATACACATACGAAAAAGAATTTCACATACGTTGAAATAATTGTGCATACTTTAAAAAGAATTCTACATATTTAAAATTAAAGTTTATGTACATAATACATATGTGAAATTGTTTTTCACATCAGGAAAATTTATTTTTTATGCATGGAAAAAAGAATTTCAAATATGTGAAAAACAATTAAACATCAGTAAAATAAACGCAAAAAAGATTTGACATATATGTAGAATAAAGGTAGAAGTAATAAAATTTCTTACATGGCTATACACTTTTCAAATTAAATCTCGTTTGCATAGGTTATATGATAAACAAAACAGATTGTTTTTTTAAAACTCGTAAGACCAGTTCTGCGCTACAATGTCATTTAGACGTGAATTGATTGAATTTCTCACCATGTCCTGCTGGTGATATTTACCATAGCCCATTGATGAACTGTTGTTTGCAATGTAAGGGAGACAATTAAAATATTTTCAGAGTTATCTCCCCGGTAATTCCTATTCGTCACGCCGACCTGCATCGTGAGATTGCAGAAATTGTGTGGATCAAGATATCCTTCATTCAACAACTTGCTTCCACCAAATAGACACTGTTTCTTTCTCTGGATTTGCCGAAGCAATGGCTTTAAGAGCTGTCTGTGTTCTCAAGGGAGATTCCAGTGTTACTGGAACAGTCACTTTCGAACAAGAGGTAAATAAATACTCGTGTGTAAATAAAACCTTGTTTTTGACCTATCTACGCTGGTTATGCATGCTGTCGCTGCCATGTCCATCGACTCACGTGGGGGAAACTACTAACTACATGTAGCCCGAAGTGTTTATCACTTCCCCCGCTACAAATTAACAATTATTTTCTCACACTGTTATTTTATTTTATTTGCTAATTCTTTGGAAACAAAAGAATCTAAAGAACAAAATATAGTGACAAAAAGGTATCAGACGATTGATTTCCATAACTCGGTGACCTGCTTCGACGATGTGTATGGAAATGATGTCAAGGTGGTCCGTTTCAAGGAGACCTATATAATAAATTCACAATTCAAGTCAAGGCCGCACTTTATATTTGGCAGTCTCTTTGACTGGGGACCAAGGGACCCGAAATGCTCTGAAATGTTAAAAATTGAAAAAATCTAGCAAATCAGTTGAGTCAAAATCTACCGCCTGCAAGCCTATACTATAGTTTTAGAAGTATAAGTGGATCGGACGACGGTTAGTCTGTTACTTTTAGTTATTCCCTGACGGACAATATTTACTTTTTTCTATAACTAGAATATTACAAAGGTAAGTTTGAATGCCATAGATATTGCTCGAATGGTTTAAAGAGATAACCCACGAGACACCAAGCATTGAGTTGGTTATTCAATCTTCCATTCATGTGGGCAATATTTATCTGTAATATATCCTCCATGTATGCTGGTCATGTGGAAGCTACAGGTCATTTATGATAAAAGTAGTTATTATTTAGGTTTTTTGAGGGTATCTACCAAATTAATGGTATACACTCCATAAGCCTATAGCTTTCTGTGTACTTGATGCAAATAAATTTAAGTTGGCTGATCTGATAATCTATAAGCTTAGTGCTTTAAAAGATCAAACTCAACTGTGTATTGCATCATTTGCATGATGCAGGTTTAATTCATCTATAAATCCATTCTGTATAGTTTTAATGAGGTTCTTATCCATGTGTTTAAAAGAAAAAATGAATGGTCCTGGCCCGTATGCAGAAATTTCAAGTCTGAGTTCCTCGTTAAAAGAGATAAAGGCAGGTTAATAAAGGCGACTTGAACTGTATATCCACATTTTTTACAAGGCCAAAGGCTTGTAAGGTAGAATATTTCAATTTGTACCATCAGTCCTTTAAATCAAATATAGGCTGATAGCTGAGCACAAACAAATTGGGAAGAAGTGAAAATTTTGAGTGTTGCATGCTCTGTTGTTGGGCTGCACTGTTTTTCACCTTTTCTGTTGAATTGGACATGTATTCAAGTTGAAAAATACTGCTGTGCCACTCGAAGGAGCTATACCTTTGTAGCTAGTTAAAGCTACATTACTGAATCCACTCCAGATACTCTCCCTCACCTGTAAATTATAACCTATTATTTCCAGGGTGCTGACAAACCAGTGAAAGTAACAGGGGAGATAACTGGCTTGACCCCAGGAAACCATGGCTTTCATGTTCATGAATTTGGAGACAATACAAATGGTAATTTTGGATAAGATTAGACATATTTATGGCTTTTATGTTGATATATCATGCAACATTTCCATGTTAAACTGTCCGCATGACTTAATATGTGCTATAAGCTTACTGATAAGTCAGGAGTATGAATCTTAAGTTAATATTATATGTATTCAGTTTTAATCAGCAGATTTTGTAGATCTACATAAACCTTTCAGTATTTATCAATTCATTTGAAATAATTATCACTTATTGCAATAATACCCTTTAAGAGCCATTTACTTTTTAGCTCACCTGTACGAAGTAAGGAGAATTGATGTCATAGCCCTGTTGTCGGCCGCGGCATCGGCGTCAGCCATGTAACGGCTTCTATAATGAAATGTACTGAGGGAATTTTTCTGAAATTTTATACCAAGTTTGTTTGACTGGAAAGGAAGACATGATTAAAATTATATAGAATTCTCTGAATATTAATTATGCTAATTAGGTGATATTGTTTTTTTACAAAATAGCGGACAATTTGCGTTAAGCACTATATATCCAAATTGAATAGACAGATTTTCGTAAAATTTTGGGTTAATGTTCCACAACATGAGAGGAGAGGGATATTGTCTGTTCAGCAAATTATATGCATATTAATTATTTTATTTAGCTTTTTAATTAAATTTGCATTAAACACCATAACTCCAAATTGAATAGCCAGATTTTCCTAAAATTTTGGTTAAATGTTCCACATAATGAGAGGAGAGGGATATTGTCTGTTCAGCTAATTAATATGCATATTAATTACTTTAACAAGCTTTTCAATTAAATTTCCGTTAAATCCATATCTCCAAATTGAATAGCTCGTTTGTCCTAAAATTTTATGTAAATGTCACACAACATGAGAGTAGAGTAATATTATTTGTTCAGCTCACTATGTGCATATTAATTACTTAAACAAGCTTTTCAATAAAATTCACATTAAACAGCATTCAAATTGAATAGCCCTATTGTCCTGAAGTTTTGGGCAAATGTCACACAACATGGGGGGAGACGGTCATTATCAGTTCAGCTAATTACATGCATAATAATTACTCTTACAGGCTTTATGCATAGATATTAAATCATTTTGCATTTTTACCTTTACGGCAAGAGGGATGCATTCCCTTTCATTGGCAGAACAGGCAAGCTCTTTGGCAGCCCTGCTGCCAAGTATTTTTCATGGCCCTGCAGAATACTCCCTTGGCTTCCTCGGTCGATTGTAAGAGGCGAGAA
>JARFOD010112906.1:0-15265 GCA_031763545.1 Mopalia muscosa
ATGATATTAATATATCATTAATGATATTGATATTAAAACGGATTTAATTGCGTGGTCATCGTAATCGAATAACAGCTGTAATAATACAATGGGAATTTGCTATGATACGTTTCAGCTGTAGCTCAATACAATTCTCTTTTTAAAGATACTAGCAACTTAAATCCATTCTTAAATGATTTTTTTTTTTAATTTTATGTTGACCAACATTACCCATTTTGCAATATTTATGTACCTAGGTTGTTTTTAACCCTCTGTGACTTCCTGGTAAGACAGTGATGGCGCATGTTTTCCCAAAGATCCCAGTCTGCGTTTAAATGCAGATAGTACTCGATGGTTTCAAAATGATGTACACTGATGTCGGATTCTTAACTGTATTTTGCAGACCATTTCTTAGACAAAATGAGAATGCACGAGAATGTTAAAATAGATCAGTTGTATGCAGTGCATTATACATTTGCCGATATTTGTGTAATGACAACGAGTAGGCACTATCACAATACACGAAAAGTCTCTGGCTTATTTTGTCATAGCATTATATTGTTGTTAGGTAAATAAGGAAAGTTTACAAGTGATTGAGTAGAAATAGCATTGTACTGGCTATAGATAAATAAGGTAAGTTTACAAGTTTACATGTGATTGAGTAGAGGTAGCATCGTACTGGATTAAGATAAATAAGGTAAGTTTACAAGTTATGGAGTACTTTTCATTGCATTGCACTGGCTTTAGATGACTATGTTTACAAGTGATTGAGTAGAGATAACATTGCATTAGCTTTAGATAAATAAGGTAAGTTTATAAGTGATTGAGTATAAATAGCATTGTACTGGCTTTAGATAAATAAGGTAAGTTGACAAGTGATTGAATAGAAAAAGCACAACACTGGTTTTAGATAAATACGGTAAGTTTACAAGTGATTGAGCAGAAATAGCATTGTATTGATCTAACATAAATACGGTAATTTACAAGTGATTGAGTAGAAATAGCATTGTATTGACTTTAGATAAATAAGGTAAGTTTACAAGCGATTGAGTAGAAATAGCATTGTACTGGCTATAGATAAATAAGATAAGTTTATAAGTGATTGAGTAGAAGTCGGAGTGGTCTTTATTGGGTTTAGTCCAATATGAGATGAGAAGTCGTAAGTACAATGTGATTGGTATCTTAATCAAACTTAGTATTATAAACGATCCCCAAGTTGTAGGATTACCCTATTGGAACAGAGTATATAGAAATTTGACAGCATGTGAAACTGGTAATCGACAATGCAGTTGAACGGAAACCTAACTCCTTGCCAGAACTAGTCCGCTGTTCCTTCTCAATATCTTCGCGGTGATTAACGATAGAAAATTCATTCGACAAACAGAGGGTTTAGGAGGGAGCTTCATGTTGCTCTGGTGCCACTCAGAGCTATGTGACAACATATAGACGATATGTTTGTAATTTATTTGTATTGCCAGGCAATGCAACCCGATGAATAAAATATGTTATGTACAGGACGACTGATTTAAAACATAGTCTCATCATATGCTACCTTTGGATCTCAGTCCGTTAGCCAAGAAGGTGAGAGCAAAGATCAGAGCTACAATCTCATGGGAGCTTTTTCGTTTGGTAAAAGGTCTGGTAAAAGGTCGGACGTCACACTGTCACGTGTTTAATCTATCCTGAAGATTGGATTCGATATTGAAGGCAGAGGTGCACTCCTTTTGTGACTCAGCTTCAGAATTTAACGATCGCTTTGGTTACAGACATCTAGAAAAAGCTGTCCCGCTAACAATCGTCGATCAGAGTGTCTCGTGATATATTACAATATGAATCGATTTAAGAAAGGGTATAGATCAACAGGACCGAAAGCTCAAAAACAATAATTTGTGAAGCACTCATATTTGTTTAATTCCAAAACCTACTTCCATTGTCGTTCTAGTATAGGTATTAATATAAAACACATGTATATAACATACACGATGGGCGCAGACAACATACTTTAATAATTGGTAGTATTATCATTTTCTTCAATCCAATTGTCCCTTTTTACAATATTAATCATTTTGGTGCTAATATATTTTGCTTTCCTGTACAGCTTAAAAAAATCATCTGTTAGAAATTGTCCAGTTATTTTTTCTTGAATTAATTTACCTTTTTTCACGGAATACAGGACTTGCATAGGAAACACAATATTATTTTTAATATTAAAAATGGGTAAAAACCGCAATATTTTATTAAGAATCAGGACACAAGTATGTACTCGTTTAATACCGTCTTCGTCTAAAATCAGTCTCGTCTGAATTTTTTATATTACATTCTAGAACACGTTTATCCCTCAAGCTACCACATTATTTGGTATTGTTTAATTTCTAGAAATACACTTTTATAAAGGCAGCAAGTTATGAGGACATTAAGCAGTATGAATAACAGAGAGCAAGGAAACCATCCCATCTGTTCAGTACCAATCTACCGAACAGGAGTAATTTTCCATTTCTAAATACCGTGTGATAACTCACAACATAACCAGGGCCGGTGGCCGTGGCTAAGTTGTTAGCCTTCCAATCCTACTCTGACGTAATGTTGATGGGATAGAGTATGTCGGTCGACCATCAGATATATTGTTGAGTCACACGGTGTGGCTCCGGTAATCGTGGTGGTGGTTTTATCGAGATTTCTTCTCGATTTGCCACTGTACTTAGGAAATGACTCATATAACAAAAACTCATATAAACAAACAAACATAACATATACTCAAGAAACATACGTTGAGTCATGCGTTTTATTGTTGGCGCTTGGGGTGAGAGTGCTCGAGTCTAGACCTGGCTTTACATTTATCTTCAGTAATTCATCTAAACGTTTAGATTTCACGCATCATATGGAATTTTGAATGTCAACACGTCACAGACGGATTACATTGTTAAAGGTCTGATAAACCTTAACATATGATACCGTCAAGCTTGTCTTCTTCATGCGCTGTTTAGTTTGCCGAACATTACGAGCGATGACACGTTAAATGGTAAACCACTTGGACTCAAATTACTGGATGAATTGTGGACATCATCCAGTTTGTTTAGTAATTAGCTAAGGGTATAATTTATAGGCATATGACTGGCGTGATCATTTCAGTTGCTTTAATAGTTGGATACCATAAATCTGTTATACTAAATGATACACTAGTGTTCTGAATTGTGTAGTTCGGAGACGTTCCTGGACACATACAAACATCGAACATAACTGAAGTATGATTTCTAGTCAACCTTTCAAAGTGACTTCCAGTTTTATAAATCCACAGAAAACGGCAACATTTGGTACATTATTTGTAATGGCAATTCTTTTTCCTATGGAACTGTGGACATTGACACCACTCTGCTGAACTATCTATTATTCGGTTAATTGTGGGTTAATAATTATCTTGATTACCCTTCGGCTAATAGTTGTACAATACATTAATAATATTTCACTATTTTACTCCCGGTCTGTTATGTAAAGTTCTATTCCATTGAGTATAACATACCAAACAAACACCCAGGAATAGATATGCTTTTCATTGATCCAATGTTTTGTTAACAATAAAATATACCATTTCCATTCAGGAAGAGCTCAGAGGATATGCTACAATTTCATGCCAATGTCCAACACAATCTTAACCTGTTTGCAAACCATTTGGAAGTCCCAATAACAAGAATGGTCGATAGACATGTATGCGAATATGACAATACATACCAAGGTGTTTTACTGAGAATCTGGTCAAATGTCATACGGACCTAATAATCAAACAAAGCTAAATAGACATTGTGTTTCGACTAATATGCTGCACGTGTCATTTATCCTCGTTACCTGCTTTTGAATTTTTATGATGTTTGTACTTTTAATAATATTTACATTAACATTGTATACTAATTTGATATATACACTAACTTTATTTTATTGATATATACATACTGTTATAGCTTGTCTCCCATTATTATTTCACCGATGATACGGCCGAACAGGGAGGTCAGCTGGACTTCAAGCCAAGAACAATATGTGCCTTCGCGAGGCAATCACTTGTCATAGAATGGGTGTCAATTCGACAGGAGATAACGAAAACAGTTATCACCATGTACAGCACAATAAACCCGGAATAAAATAATAACATCGTTTTAACCCTTTTCTCTAAACAAATTGATTCTTCTTCCGATTGCAATCTTAGTAATGTTCAAACCATGCATTTCCCCCCCATTTCCTAGCGGTCTCTCGGATTGATCACTGCAAATGGATTTCCTTACTCCCAGTAGTTCCTATAGTGTCAAATAAATAAGATTAGTTGATTAGTGTTTTACGCCACATTCAGCGCGATTTTAGCTACGCTGTGGCGTGGACATGTTAACAACTTATTTACTTTTTATTCAGAAGACAATTCCAAACAAAAGCACACTTGGCCTTAAAAATCAAACAGATAAACAAAATTAACTGAATATGATATACACAAATGTTTAAAAAATTAATAAAATGTCAATATGGTTCAACTTTGGGTCTCAAAATTGTATTTATTGTGTTTAAAATTCTGTCAATTTTATTGATTAACGATGATTCATAAACATGAGATATAGGATAAACACAGATCCGTTTAAGAAACTTGGTGACAACTCTGCCAGCAATGTTGTCAAACCAGGTCCAGATGTGGCTATTACTCAAACACTAAATCGTTATCGAATTTACGAAAAGGCGAGGTTGGTGGTTCGATATTTACCCCGAGGAAGGAGGCTCGATTTCTACCTGCATCTTGTCGAAAGCGCCGAAGGGGTTTATCGAGAGTAACCGTCTCCGATTTTATGTTTGAATGGCCCTGGAGAGAGAGGACATTAATAACATTAATTGGCTGTTTAATTAATGTTTTTTGTGGCTGTTTTGTTTTTTTTCGTTTTTTTTTTTTTTGTTCAGGTTGTTTATTTGTAATAGTTTGCGTTGAATTGGTTGTTTAAACTGTATTTGACTTGTGTTTTGGTCAACAGAGGAAGGATCCTCATCACCAGTTGGCCACGTGTAGGAGGTCTGTGTCACAACAGACACTTTCTTCGTGGCGTTGGCGTAGGACTGGAATGACCCTTGAACATCCGAGACAGAGGCAAGGCGCCCTGTCTCGAAATAGCTAACGTTTTTATCAGATTTAATTACTTGATTTTTTTCTTCTCAGATTAACCTTTGTTTCAATTATTCTTTCTAATAATACACTCATTAAACAGTCTCTATTAAAAAGACACGATCTTGTTTCAAATTCACTTAAGGTATATAACAATTAGTTACCAGTCTTTTCATTACGGATTACGGACTAAGATATATAGAAAGAAAACAAGCGTATCGTGTATATTCTCTGAGTTGCCAAATATCTTCTTAGAATTGTGTTACACACAAATGTAAAGTGTAAAATGTAAATCTAACAAATTAAAATACCAGAATTTATTTGTTTCATTAAGAGTGGTCGATCACAGAGCCCCAAAGCCTGGTAATGACACTTGAGATATTCAAAATAGACAACCGACTGATCGCAATCACTCACTTCTTTCCACCATAATCATGTTGGCTCCAACATATAAGACGTTCATGTCTTAAGATTCTTTCTCTAGTGGATTATTTTGTTATTTCTTTTAGGTGGAACGTCGAATACAGTGCAGTTGGTAATTATCTGATATCTGGCCGACACAATGCTGTAAAATTGTAAACCAATGTGTCACTTTTTAGACCACAAATAAACATTCTGGATCGACATCGCGGTCCGGACGTCAACTCATTTCCTGTTTTTAATTGGTCCAGTTAGACTTGGAAATAGATTGCTTGAATTGCAAGTAATCCGATATTAGTGGTTTTTATTATCCTTAGCTGTAAAGGGTTTGTGTGAAGTTACTGCCTGATTTCATGAAATTGTTGTCTGGAAACCCTTAAAATTGATGACTTTGATTCCGATTGCGTGCAATTATTTATCTTGCGTAAAAGGCAGTTATGCCGTATAATGAAATGTCGATAAATCAGAGATCAAAATCGTGCGTAGTTTATTTCGTTTTTACATCGCCAAGTTTTAACTAATAAAGTTTGTTCCCGTTTGAAACACCGGTATCAATCGACTTTAACAGGCATATATTGCTAAGAGCACATGCAATACATTCGTGGGTTCTCTTTGTCGTTTTGTACAGTTTCAGAACTTAGTCAAAACGTTAACTAGCAATTCATATTCAAAGGATGTTCTGGAAGATTCAAACTTGAAACATTTCAGGAGCCTGGCTAATGGATATGGTGATTTTTTTCGTACAAATTTGTTCTGGCGTTTGAGCTCTCCGCCCTCCGTTAGATAGCCTTAACCTTTTGAGATTAGGATTTAATCTTCTCCTATTGAACAGCGGCAAAATGTAGTCATTATTGGAACGTGAGGTTAAAGTCAGAGCTTTTGTGCCTTTTGGTTTTGATATATTGGCGAATGTCTTTGAAGTGGCAGGGTTGGAATACCACGGAGAAATTAAACTTAACGTAGCCGAATTTGATTGGGCTGCTTGAAAAGTCCTGACTGCCCCTGGTGACCTTCTAATTGACATCTCCTTGATGTTTGTCATCGACCAACGAAAACATGTATGTACCCCGGTGTCCAAAAGCCCTATCGAGTGCACACATAGGTGTTTGATGGAATGAAGATTACAAAAGAAATGGTGACATCTAGTGTAGCCGGATCCAATCTCTATACATATGATTCCATTGCCATTAGTCGTTTTCGTAAAAAACAATATATATAAATGACAATGTCAATACAAGTGAATGACAATTTTGGGGCATGCATATAATTGAAATTGATGGTCTGTGAAAATATATCATGCCCCAAGTAAGGATTGTTCAAGTTAATCAATAATTTGTTGGCAAAGGTGAGAGTCAAAAAGGGGCCGAAAGAACAATACAAACTTTAAGGGTGAGGAGGGTGGGTCTCTCTGAACTAGAAAATAGCCAGGTTTCGCTAAAAATGTACAGCCCAGGTCCGCCAGTCACAGCCACAGCCACAGGAATGAAATTCAGAATTAAGCCCGGGAGAGCATGGGGAGACGTTGCTATGGTTCCACGCGGACCATGCAGGCAGCATGAGTGAAATGATGTTGTTTTCTGAACAAGCATCAGTGACATTTGCATAATAAGAGCCTGACTATATTTCAAGTTCAACAAGTGCTAGAATAAAATGATGAATTAGATGAAGTTAGTAATTTAACTTCCTACATAAATAACATTATAATATAAATAGTATAATTTGCATTTAAATGCGTCAAATCATGCATCTTTTTTCTTGTACTGCTGCTGTTATATCATCAAATAAAACACAATTACGTCTTATTAAGTACACTTTAGATTCCATTTAGGTCGATTTGGGTTAATAGTACACTTCTGAAACGTAATGTCAATAAGAAAATCCGTGTGGAGTTTGCAAAAATTCAAAATGATTTTTCAGTGCAGCATCTTTGGCTTACATTTGAATTGCAAGTACGTCTGTTTGGGCCACATTTGGCGATATATATTTTTTTTTTTTTCAAAAACTGTAGTGGATTATCACTGAGAAACGCCTTTTTTTAATGGAACTCGCTTTTGGGTACTTTGAGGATAGTTGTCGGATTGCTTGAGTTCTGCTGTTTCAATGTGCTTACATTTTATTTCCGTTCAATAATCGTTACGACATATCTAAAAACAAAACAAAGCAGAAAATTAAGATAATAAAACGGTAACTACTAATTGAAATAATTTATACACTCACTTAAATCCACACCGTTACTTCTTGATGGATATGAACTAATCCCTTCCATCAAAGCCAAACTCACCAATGAGAGGATATCTGATATCAAACGAAGAGGATCGTAGAAAAAGTATTGGGTTGAATTTACAGTTACCAGTCACCACAACCTAGTCATTATATACGCTTAGGGAACACGGTTACACGCCTTCATTGGAATGACCACATTATACCGCATGCTCTTTCCCCGCTGAGGTAGATATTTACAATCGAGAATACAGCAATAGTAGAGAGGAACGGCAATAGCAGATTCGTGGCTTATCGATCTATTAAGAACAGCCGTTTTCTCCGTAAGGTGGTCGAGCTATATGTATGGCTTCACATATGACGGTCGGTTGCATGATGGAAATAGCATGATAACACATTGGCACATGTTCCCAGCGGCTAAATGTCATTCCAAAGTCACAACTCTGGGATACGCATGCGTTTTTTTTCGTTTTGTGGAGTTGTAACTTTGGTCCACAATGTCAAATTATTCAGTGAGAATCACAGCAAATGTCAATCATCACATTACTCTCCAGTTGCCGTTCGCCAATAAGTATACACACATAACCTGTGATATATAAAAAAAGCAGACAGACCACTATTTTACTTGAAGCCTATCCTATCACAAAAATGATATTGGTCGGTTTAACCAGTCTTACAAACAACCTTCGACCATCACGACTGTTTTTGTCTGGATTTCTTAACTTTGTCAACATGAAAGTTTGAAAACTGCGTCGCCATCGGGATTTTGCTCGTTTCAATAACTGAAATCTGGTGAGCTGACGTTATAATACCTAAGAGGTTCCTCTCGCTACGCTTGAACGCCTTTAGGTTGCGAACAGCCATTAGAGAAAGTTTTCAATAAAGCTTGTAAAACTTGTCGCAGAATATATGTATATAACCCTATTCAGACCAGGTAGTTGACGAGATTTGTACATGTTAAGGGATTTTTAACCTTAGGCGCTAACTTCAAAATAGAGTTCTAAATCGAAAAGAAATTTGTGTATACGATATGTGATTGTGTATTATAGCCTCGTTGATTGGTGACCATCATGGAATACTCAGTCGTTCGAACGTAAATTAGCAAGATGTAAAACATTTGTGGTGGAGATTGTACCTATATAATGTTATGATATTTCATTATAAATAATGAACTTATGCTAGTAAGTAATGAGTATTTCTGTCTGTGTATGTGACATAAGTTGTTAAGTTGTACCCACAGCAAATCAAACATTCGTCTTGTCCGATTTGGACGTGTGAACACGCGACACACTTGAGTTGATCTGAGAAATTCACGTTAACGGAAAGAGTTCCAACCCAAACTGTCTACGGAAATTAAGGGGCTCGCATAACATTAAGATGGCTACTTAGACTAAATTGATGGATGACTTAATAAAGTGCTTGGTGCGTCGAATAGAAGGCTATATACAGGTGATAGTGTGTTTGGCACGCTATGCTTTGATGGCATGGCAGTACGATATGATGATCAAATTTCCCCATGACATATATAAGGCCTCTCAAAATTTCACAAGTATAATAATGTAGGTGAATAATTACAAGCTCCATTGACAGACGAGAATGAATATAGACTAGAAACTTGTCATTTTGTACCCACTCACACGAAAAACAACCGTGTATTAACGTGACTCAAAGTTGAGTAATCGAGTATTTAGAAGCATTTCGAAATCCCTATGGGGATCTATATATATTGATATAAATTTCTGCGTTTTCAAAGCATATTTAAAGTTACAGGTAAAGATGACTGGCAGACAAACACTGTTTAAAAAAACTAAAATACTAGGTTTTTTTAAAATGGAATGTACTTTAGTTGCGATCTTTATAACTATCATTGTTGTTGTATTTTACATAACCAGAATACAGTCAACAGCGAAAATTCTTCAAATAACTGAGTTAAATTTCCAAAGACGACAACGTGCTTAGTTTGGCTCTATGTACTATCGAATCTATGCAATTGGATAACATGTTATGGTCTTGAACACGCGATAGAGTTTAATAGACCCAACAGCTGCTCCCGATCTAGACGTCAAAAAGCTGTATTCTGAAGCAATAAAGGCGAAAATGACGAATATGGTATCAATCATAGCTTATCGCTTGGTGATTTGACGTTTATAGCACGGGCTTAAATACACACTGACTGGTGGTATAATTTCGGCTGTTTTTCACCGGGGACAAATGATTGCTTTACATGGTTGCGTGATGAACCATTGTCCTGTGTACAAGGCGGACGGCTAGGGTGTCCCAATGGGAAAGTACTAACCCATCATAGCTCCGCTCGAATATGTGGAATTCTCTCCGTCTATCCAATGATTCATATTATTGATTAAAACAAGTTTCCCAATTTTCGTCAGTTTCGTTTATCCAATAATTAACACTCGTCTAATTAGATTGCATATTTTAGATACTATATACATTTATTGTAGAGAGAGAACATTTTGCTAGGTTCCTGCTGGATTCTGACTAGAAGGCCCAGCGATCTTACGACTGAGCTGCAAAGGCTCACGGTAGAACAAACACGAATTATCGCCCATTTCAGAGCAGTGAATCTTTATATTATAGGTTTGCTATTGGTTACTTGAGAATAACAATCGCTGGATTCGGGTATTGAAATCTTCGTTTCTCGGCTTATTCCACGTATTCACTCTTGTCACATTTAACGCGAACAGAATGTGTCCTGAATTCCAGGGTTTATGTTTTTTCATCTTCCATAAACAGAGAGGGCTGCCGTCGGGCGACAAAAGGTCAGAAAAAAATAATATAACTAGACCGTTCGCTGTGAGGCGAAATGGAGACTATATGCAGTAGGCCATGAATACTAAAAAAAATCCTGCTGTAATGTATTCTGAGGTTATCGACAGGGACACGATTCGCTTTAACGGCTTTCAACAGCCACACTTTGTTTACATTAACGATTGCTTAGCTGATGTCTCTCCGTCGCCTTTGCGTTTAAACCAGATGTTATTCATTTAACTACGAAGTACTATATGTGTGTGTTACTAGGGTTACTTGTCTTCTAAACATAAACTATCATCAGCTATTCGCTTCATACTCGATGGCCATTTCATATAAATTTATATTTTCATATATTCTGTTCAGCAGTATATGGTTTCGCACCTCTGACTCCATCGATACCCCCCGCCCCTCGCCCCCTCTCTCTCTCTCTCTCTCTCTCTCTCTCTATTAAAACTTACTGAAGAATAAGAATAGCAATGTTTTACGGAAAATAGTAGGGCGAAAATTACAGTCCATTTTTCTTAACACGCAGATCATGAGTCCCTTATGTATCGCAGGCTGATACACGCCTCCCAGGTAAATACCTTTTGCTCCCTGTACACTATTACTGCTCATACATGTATCTGGGATCACTGATCAGCGATTATTGATATATATAAATCATTTTGTTTTAACCCGCTGATCAAGGTACACTCTGTGCCGAAGATGGCCAGAAAAGACTCATTGCGAAGAAAATCAATCATTTTGAGAGTGAGAGTTTCAGATTAAGTTTCGTTATTTCGTATTTAAGACCCCTTCTTTTAACTGGCTGTCTGACAAAGAACTTTATCGGGAAGCAATCAAAGTATGTGCGAAAATGTAGACGTGACTAGAAGCGGCGGAAAGAGACCTTTGATTTGGATATTTAAAAGTAAATCCTTTTCTTACGATCCCCGACAAACCTGCCTTCTTTAATCAGCGCCTATAATTTTTATTTGAAAAGTGGTGAGTGTAACGCACATGCCCATTTCACAGAGACTTACCTGTTATTAATACATATCTAGTTAAATTACATCTTTAATTCTGTATATATACCACCAGAAGTCTATTAATATACTTCCCTATACCAACCACTAACAGACGAAACGACGTTGTTGTGTATACGAAAGTTCAATACAAAAAGCATGTACATTTAATTTACAAAGTATTTCATGCAGGGTTATGTGGATTGTGAGACAAACTGACTCCATGGTCCGCGTTGAGGATTACGTGACAAGCTTTGGCAAGCAGACATGTCCCGTCAAATCTCTGGCTAATCGCGGAGGACATTTTATATCGATCAAAAGCGAGGGGGTACCGCTGAGAAATGATTGATTTTAACGTGATTACGGACGTCAAGTTGTCGTTATATGAATCGATCTGACCCCTTAATGTTCAAGGAAGACATGAGCTGGTTTAAATCAATGTTAGGCCATATAATTGTTCCATATTGGAAAATTATTTGGAGAAATGTGGTAGACTGAGTTCGCTTAAATCAGAAGGTTAGAAAAAGTCAAAGAGCCAGCTATACAATTAGCTGTAATAACACTATATAGGCAAGTCAGCTGTTCCACAAATAGTGTTACGTATAATTTCTTAATGTGTACATTATTGTATACTGCTGTTAATCGCTGCTTCAACAGAACACGAAGTGTTCAGTGTACCCAAATATAATACAACTATTGCGCAAAGCGTTTTTCACCTAGGTATATATCGCATTCTATCCAAACTATCACAAATCAACAGAATAGTACATGTTTGTTCGTGTCTTCCGTGTTTAAATCGATTAATTTCAATCCGTTCTCGATTGTGTGGCAGTTATCAAAATGGGTACTCGGTTCACGGTAAGTCTTCTCCTCAGCCTGATGTACAACTGACCGCTAAATAATTACGATACTCTACAACTGACGGCTAAATAATTACGATACTCTACAACTGACGGCTAAATAATTACGATACTCGGAGCTAGCTATGACACCGTATTTATTCCTCTCTTATGTTTCTGCTCCCGGACGCGTTTATAACATTACATTTTAGAGCAACATATAATTGCCGAAGCTGGGCATTAATGCGTCAACCTTTCATTGATATTATTTTCAATTAAATATATATATTTCCCGATAATTTAACTTCGGATATTCTTTATGCTAGCCATTTTCTCACAACTTATCAATTGAATCCATATGAACATTATAGCGTATTGTGTTATAAGTTATAATTTGGGTACCAGCTGCAAATTCAAAAGAGGTGTGACTAAACTATACAGCATAATATTTGTGAAAAAGAAGTCAATCAGAAATGAGCTGGTAAACCTCCCCACAGTTAATTGATGTTTTCCTGTTGAGAACCGCAGACAGAATATTGTGGAATAACAAGAACACCACCAAGTTTTCCTTCATTTTTTGTGAATTTTTTTTTTTTTTTTTGTTTCTCGAAATTATTTAAAGATATTTCCATATTATTCCATTTATTATTAGAGATATAATTGGCTAAACCTGATTGATTTTGTCGAGATTCCGCGCTTAGCAGGGCTTCAGTAATGCTCTTTAAAGCGTGCACCTATATGACAGAAGTGACAAAGACAAGAATTTCTCCACACCTACATCAGCTAAATGTTCAACCACATGGATTTGGTTATACTTTCGTAGATAGTCCTATGTGGCTAATTGGTTTGCCATGGTACAGTGTGAGATGCGATCGTTTAAATGTCTTTTACGTACTCGTATATTCCTTGATGCAAGAGATAGATGAAGTAGTCCTATATTGATTTCCATTTACGTGTGTATCGATTTTACCCGTTTGTGCCTCTCCAAACGGTCCGTCTGGTCTCAGTCTGCTGTCGTGACTAGCAAAACAATTGAAGCCTTACCTGCCATTTGTTAGGTCAAAATAGTCAATACAAAGGGAACCGCTTCTCGATTTATTTCAATTAACTATGGATACAGCTTGTAATCAATCCTTCTTGGTTTTTGCATATTCATTTCGCACCAACTGTAAAACCACAACACCAATCTGCACAATGACAATGACTTGCAATTATTAGATAAACACAAGGGGGAATAAGGCATTACAGAAATATTTTACTAATATCACTGCAGGACATCTCGAATAGTCAGTTTGAGATGTCTTGATGCTTTCTCCGATTCTTTTGAGATCAATATATTTATGGGAACAACTGTGGATAAGGTGTATTCATTGCTAGGATTTGCATGATGCTGTCCACGAAAGTTCCTGAAGTTTTCGTGCAGAATATTGTAAATTGAATAAACACTGATGACTTATGTTCTGGCGATAAATATATGCATACAATATATTTTGTAGGCGCCTCCGCATATACAACTATTATTGAAAAACGAGTGTAAAAGCTTGTGTTACAAATATTTATTTGCAGTGGAAATATCTTCTCTTCCACATTGTGAACGTCATTACCAATCGTGTTGCAGATCTGCTTTGAGAGCTCAAGGGCGTGGAGAATCCCCTCTGTCAATCTGTCGAAATACATCAATTGTTTAAGAAGAGTCCTTCTGGAATAATCGCCGAAAACCATCTGGCTTGCGTTTCGGTCGTCAGGGCTCTTTTCCTTGGAGTTGTAGTAGTAAGCCAATGTAGACATCGAGGTATACCATGCCCGATATAGTGGATGCAGCAGAAGAACCTGATCCTTGGATCACTGGAATTGACAACATGGAATAATAACAGACCAGAAAAATTTACATACAATACACCTAATGTGTTGTAGTTACAAAGGACAAATAATGGGATTTACGTTATTAAGTGAATAATATCTGTTACTTAAAAACAATAATAATAATTCTGGATATCGGAGAAACTCATAAAGGATCTAATATTTTGATCCTCGTATAGGTAGAATAAAAGTCAGTAGACTCTCCAAAAGCAAAGCCACCGCCAGAAAACATTAGTATAACAAGAAAGAGTCCGCTAGCCATCCTGTCCTAACCAGGTTCAATTACAGAAGAGTATCGATGTATTTTATGCAACCTAACAACTTTATCGTGTACCTAGTTGCAATCTGGGAAATAATACTTGAATGTATGCTGAGTAGCGATAGCCACAACGTAAAAAAAACAGATATATTTATAAGGACTGTTCACAAACTATAGATTGGAATCCGAATAAAAATTTCAAAGAATTTAAATGAAATAAATAAGCCTGAAAATGTCATATGCAACGCAAGTATATAGTTATATAAAGTATTATTGAATCCAATCTAATCACATAAGATAACTGACCGTGTTCTGTTCGGAATGTTCCAGTTTGGTCAACTTACAGCTAAAGGAATGAATCCGAAAAAGTATGGAGCTGTCCATTAAACAAAACCTAATTGAGAAGTGTCAAGTTACAATAAGTATAGATAGGCCACATGTTTATCTACGGCCGTTAGTGATCCGGCATTGTAAATCACTCATTTGTATCTGTTGTAGTAGTAGTAGTACTGTTTCCACCGAAGAAAAAGCACAAGTGATTTCAATGAAAACAATGAATTATAGTGGCGACTCAATCCAGAGGCTTCAAGGACTCTACCGCTAGTCAGGGGTAAAATTTTGACTCTTTTTTTTTTGTTGCCTTTCTGAAATCTTCTTTTCATAAACTTGGTAATGCAAAAAGTTTGACCAAAAAATGTAGTATTTTAGAATGTTTTTTTTTAGATTTAAATTGTAAAATGCATGCTTCAAAGATTATGTATATCGAAAGGCGGAAGGGATTAACGAGATT
>JARFOD010112917.1:0-15263 GCA_031763545.1 Mopalia muscosa
AGCAATTTCCCCACATAGTGATGCCATAATTTAAATGTGGTAAAATGTAACCATTATAGAAAGCAATTCTTATTTTTGGAGGGAGAATTTGTTTATGTTTCCTTAGTACAGAGAGTAACTGAGCAATAACATTACATATATTCATTACTTGGTTCAGCCATGTTAGAGTACTGTCAATGTGCAGACCAAGCAATTTTATTTCTTGAACACTAGGAAGTGTATTTCCATTGATTGTAATGTGAAGACCATGCTGACAACTGTTTTTGAGTTTATGGGACACTTACATGTATATGTAAGTGTCTAAGAAAGTCATATACAAAATTTAAGTTCTGTCAGTGTAATGTACTTGAGTTATGCCCCTTTATGCGTTCTTGCCTAAATCTAAAATAAAGACAGTTTAGTTGAGCTGCAATCCATGGTAGTTGTGGAGTTGGGTTACCCACTAATTAGAGATTGAAGCATAGTAATCAGCTGAAACGGTTGCACCAGTAGGGAACAAATGTGTGAATAAATGGTCATTTGAGGCTGATAATTGAATATATCAAAATTGGACGAATAATAGATACCCACCTCATGGACCTGTGACTGGACAGCCTTTCTAATTACAGGGATAAACTCCTCTTTGTAGGAATAGGCATTGGGGGCCAGGACCTGGTACAAATCAAGTCTCTTTGCTGTGGAAATCAAAAACACACAAAAAATATAGTAGAAAAGACAAAGAAGAGATGTTAATTGTTTTATTTATTTGGCGCTGTATTTAAGATTACTTCACTCATATGATGGTGGTGTGAGTATTAATGGTGGGGGAAATCCATCCTCCTGTTCTACATGCTGATGTTCTGCATGTTAAGGTTTTAAACTCATTTATCAATGGAAACATTGTTTTTTGATTGATGTGTACCTTTAAAGAAAAGAAAATTTGCGCTACATAAGAGGCACCTCTGTAAAATAACCATTATTCAAAAGAATTCATGCAAATCGCAAAAAATACAGTGTGTCCCATAGTAAACTGACAAAGAAATACAAAGAAATTATTTTTGTGAAGTTTCATGTTGAGTGTTTTAATTGCACAAAAATTTGGCATAAACATTCCACCATACAATAATTATTATCAAATGATTTTGAAGAATAATAATTCAATTTGAGTTTATTTTGCGAGAAAATAAACCATATGGCAGAAAAAGTCCACCACAAAATTCAATGGCCAAATTGCCTCTGACAAGATAATAAATTGTATCCAATCATTCAAACATTTTCATATCCAATTTTTCATTTCAATTCTCCTACAAACCTTTAAGGCCATGCTGTCTGATCCAACCAAGGGAGGAACGAGGCTGGAATTTTGGCATTTCAACAGAGAGCGGCTGATCATGCCCTGGCGGGCGGGGCAAGAAACGAGACTGAGGAAGTTTGGCCACCTCCGTGTTTATCTAAGCAAAGGTAAAATCAGATAAATCACAGGTCAAAATGCCTTGAGTTATAAATTTATTAAGTTTCATAATAACTTATCTAATATACTTTTAATATGTCATAAAACAAAACAGGAGCTGTTTCAAGGTGTAAATTTGTCTTACAGATTTTAACTTTATCTGACAAATCCTGAAATTGTCATGTTATGACTTGAACAAAAATCTTTTATTTCAAGCAGTCGTAGCTGGCAGCCATGTTGATACATGTATGTTAGTAAGCAAAATGAAATATGTAGAAATGTTATTTTGATTTGGATTTGATGCTGTACTTAAGGGTGTTCTACTGATATGATGATGGCATGCCAGCCCAATGAGTGAATGAAACCACCCTCGATGACACTGGCAACAAACATAGACAGGATAATGAAAATATGATAAACCAAAGAAGGAACAACTGCTTATCTTCTAGTTTGCGCCTAGCTGAGAACAGAATGAAGGTAGAAAGCTCCTTTCAAGTTCCAAACAGCTATTCTATCAGGATGAAAACGTTTTCATAGCCCAAAAGCCAATTCATATTATGTCAAGTTGCCCAAACTGTTTGTACAATTACTGCTTTATATGCTTAGTTTTTATTGTAGATTATCATTTAAAATAGAATGAGTCAGGTTGAAATTTGGTGCTCTGTTTATTCCACTTACCCCATTCCCAACTATATATCTTACCCATGAATCATTTCTATGTCCTTACCTCATTCATAATGCTAACAAGTGCTGTTCCCATCATGCCTTGTCTCATCTCCTTAATTTTGTTAATTATGTCTTGAGTTTTCTGGATTTCTTTTAGAAGTAAACTGATGTCAGTACTGGTATAAATTTGCTCCTAAAACAAAAATTAATGTTTTATGGAATACTCAAAACTACAATATTCAACAATAAATCATACTGTTCATTATACTGTTCACATTATATTGTTGACATTATAGTGTTGACATTATATTGTTCACATTATACTGTTCACATAATACTGTTCACATTATATTGTTGACAATATACTATTCACGTTATACTGTTCATATTATAGTGTTGACCTCATACTGTTCAAATTATACTATTCACATTATATTGTTGACATTATACTGTTCACATTATATTGTTGGTGTAATACTGTTCACATTATACTGTTCATATTATACTGTTCATATTATACTGTTCATATTATATTGTTCACATTATAGTGTTCACATTATAGTGTTGGTCTAATACTGTTCAAATTGTATTGTTGACATTATACTGTTCACATTATATTGTTGACATTATATTGCTCACAGTATACTGTTCACGTTATAATGTTCACATTATACTGTCACATAAATCTGGTCACATTATACTAATGTTATTATATTGTTCTCATTACATTTGAATTAATTGAAATGATTCATTATTTAAATTGACCATTTTATTCACCTCACATGTAGCAGTATAACATTGATATCTCCCGTTTGAAGCTTCGGCCAAATTCCTCAGAGTTATCTGTATCATAAAAAAAGCACTTAAAATTTTAAGATGGTAATAGACTTAATATGGTATTTGCCAAGACATAATTGGTCTAACTGTGACTTTCTCTGATTTACACATGTTCTTTTATTACAAATTCAATGTATTAAACTATTTCTCAACTCATTCAGTCAATATATATATGGTATATATGGTGTATGATATTTAAGATGAAGTCGAAGAAAGTCAATTCAAAGGTTATGTTATGTAAAGAAGATAAAATGAAACTGCTTGTTTGTTTGATTGGGGTTTAATGTGTACTCAAGGGTATTTCACTTATAGGAGGACGTGCCAGCCCAATGGGTGAAAGAAACCACCCCGGACCCCATTGGCAACACATCAAAGATATCACAGGACAAATACAGGATGACAACAACAGGACACAATACAGTCACCACAAACGGATGGGCTTCCTGTTCCCCTTCATCTCTGAGAGCCCCAGGTCAACATGAACCTACCTCCAACCGCCCACCTCTTTCATTTGTAAGTTGATTAGTGTACACCAATACTCAGGGGTATTTCACTAAAATTTTTACTAAAAATTAACTTCAAGATTAGAGTCGATATGTGTTTAGTATTAAGTTAAAATGTATCTTAGTTCTATGATGGAGGTGAACTCCAACAGTTACTAGCCAAACTAACACAATAATAAAATCTGAAGTTCTTGCCAAGTTGGGAAATCAATGTCCCTCCAGTACCAAGTAAATACAGAATGAATATGATTTGAACATAGTGCCTTTAGCAAGAGAGCATAAAAATAAAATTGTCATTGTCATACTTAAAAGGGGAGAAAAGAAACCTTTCTGAGATGCAAAAATAGAAGGAACATATCCTGATATAATTAATTTCACACTTGAAAATAGTTTCAAAGGGTCTAGAAAATTTTTAAATATTTTCTGAAGAGACTGAATTATCTCCCTTGGATAATAACTGAGATTTGTTAGCATGATCTGATGATCTCTATTTAAACTCTCAGTTAAATTATTAGGCTTTGAAGAAGCCCATCTACCTGATTAAATAAGTTTGTTCGTTTGACTGGAGTGTAATGTCCTACTAAGGGTATTTCACTTATATGACGCGGATTGTCCACTTCACACTGTACACAGTCTTATTACGGTGGGAAACTGAGAGGAAACCTCAAGAACCACCCCCGCAATTGCCGGAGCCACACTATGTGACTCGCTCATATACCTGATGGTCGACAGGGGGACTCGATCCGGTGAACGGTAACTCAAAGCAGGTTCAGCTTAGGAAGCGCACTTGCTACCACTAAGCCACGTCCGCAAGCTGATTAGATAAGTATTCAAATCATATTCACTCCTATCAGTCCACTGTTTAGTTGACTGGATAGCCGGGATCCATATGTTTGACTAACAATCCATAATCCAGCAATACAAACGACACGTGTTTTCCTCTCTAGTATGTTATGAGTATGAGTACCAACTTTTTGACAAATGGACCTATTCACCCTCTCCCAAATACAAAAACAAAACAACAGATCCGATTCATAAAACAAGAATCATTAAAAAGAAATTACCAGTCAAAATGTATTTGAAAAAATAAACAAAATGAAGTATTTACGTTCGTAAGGTGGTTGCTGCAGTCATAAGCTACTGTATGTAGAGGGAGGTTTCTACCTGCACCCATCTGACAGATATAATCACTCAAAACCTCTGCACTCTGATCAGGGCTGTAGAAAAATAAAAACCAAGGCCAAACTATATTGGTTAATACATGTACATGTAAAACACAGAGTTCCTTTCTCTTTTTAATTTAAAGTCTTTGATACAGTTTTTTTTATCTTCATTGGACAAGAGTTTTGTTGAGACCTAGAGGAGTTTGTCACTGAAGTACTATCAAACTGTTATGTCGCAGTACTCCGCAATAATGATACACAACCTACCACCCACCCTTTATGGCACAAAAAGCGGAAAAAGACAAAAAAAATGCAAGAATTACAAATTTGAACCTGGGTGACAAGGAACACACGCAAAAAAATGAACAAGTTTAAGATTTAGATCACAGCAACTATAATTTTCAGACAAAATATCTTCTAAGCTACAAAGATGTATGATTTTAGTGACTGGCTAGATTCACAAGTTTCAGAACATTCAGTCATCCAAAGACTCTTAGTTAAAGATATATCTTTAAGATCTTTTAATGGGAATTGATCTGTTTTTCAGTCAGTTTTTAGCATTATATAAGTGTAAGGAACACACAGAGGGTCTATTTTTACTATACTTACACACTGCCGAGGATAAGACATATGGAGTCAATGTCCTTCAAACTCATGACTTGTTTCATGGCCTTTAGGACATTACATCCCCCTGAAGGTTGGAGTCGCATCACCCATTCTTTACCCTCCTCAATTCTACACAATAAAAAAAAATGGCAATTCATTATTTAAAATCATTGGAATTTAAAAAAAGATGCATTTTAATACAAAAGCCATTAAGTAATTAAAAGAAATTCCAGTTATCTCTTTTGTATTTTTTATTCAGAGACCTTTGTTTTCAAGAAATAAAATGCATGTTAACAAAAAATACAAATGAGAAATTCCAGCGTAAGGCTAGACATTGGCAAATAAATAGGCATAATCAGATGAGAACCCCTAGCATCGAAAAAAAAAAAATAAGCATGTCATTATTTTTCTATGTACACTTTTATATAACCTTTTGTTTTACATTAACATAGAAAAAAATGTTTGTTTGTGTGTATTTGTTTATTTAATGATGTATATAATTTCTAAAACTTGAAAGTAATAACAAATTTGTCTTCATTCGATTGTATATATATATATATCTAGTGCAACCAATAGCTACAAGGACATACCATGAGGTGAAAACCAGCCCTTTTTTTTCTGGTCATGAGGCAGTTTGCACAAATAAATCAGAATTGACTTCAAACAAAACAACTTCTTATCCATTTCGACTCTTTTAAAATAAAAATATGATAGTTGTTTACAGATTGACTTACATCCGGTCATTGACATCTCTGCCAACACGCCACAAGGAATCAAGATCAGAACCAAATGATAACATGTAGAGCGATTTCTTCTTGGACAGCTGTTCATCCAGGTAATGCTGAAATAAAGAAACAAACAGATATAATAGAGGGTAAACTAAGGGGAACTTGAAGTAGATCTCTTGTGGCATTCTTCTTTTGTGATTTTACAGTCTTGTCTCAGTTGCTGATGACATCAAGAGCGATTTATTTTACACTTTAGTCTGGCAAATCATCGTATGAGTGAAACGAAATAAAAAAGGTTTTAACCAGAATCAAATATTAAACACTGATACAATCAACAGAGTAAATTGATACCACATTATTAGCGGAGTAATATCAGAAGTCTGACCTCTCATTATCACATGTCCACTGCACTAAAGATTTCTTCTTAGCTTTTAGAAGCAGCATCATATAGGTAAAAGTTTATAAAGTTTGGAAACAGCTGCTCAATTGAGCTTTTAGCAGTGTCAATATTGTATTTCTACTTTAAATTTTTTATGTTACAATTCACCATTTTTTTCTGAAATTTGAAACATGCCGATATCAGAAATGTGAGAAACTCTACTCAGTCCATATCACATAAGCCTTTAAAGCTGGCAAAATGTGACAACTGGATTCTGTGGGAAGATCATATTGATAGTTGACTGGCAATATTCCCTCTTCTTCTGTCAACTTTTAAAATTGTATGCAGAAAACACCTAGCAACAGTAGAGGTTACTCACAATCAAAGACTCCTGGAAAGTTGATAGTCGACCAAAGCCACAATTAGCATCTGATGTGTCCAGTACAACTGCCACCTTCTCTCCCTTGATATTACCAAATATCTAAAGTAAAAGAATTTAAAAAAAGATATATGACTCAACTAAAGTTGTTAGGCAGTCTCGAACCCATGAGAGGTTGGATCATTAAAAAGAGTGAAAGCTGAGAAAGGGCAAATAATGCTTTATGGCACAGATCCTGTTCAACAGTGTGTTAAATGACTAACTGTTATAACTCTGCTGTATGCTCAAGGAGTAAGCAGCTAAAATTGAATTGAAAGATGAGGTTTTAGTAGATTTCATAAAAAAGGGGGGGCTACATAATTCCGGACTTACCCTTCTGCTCCCTTGAAGAAGCCATTTGATTCTCTTTGTGTAGGTTTCTATGGCACTGGGAACAAAAACAGGGAAAAAGATATTAATTTTGCGATCAGCAGACAACTGGTACTATTTTCCATCAATTGTCCAAATCAGAACAAAAATACCATAAATAACCTACCATCTAGGTTACATGCTGGAAAGAGAAGGTTATACAGATTATATTTTCTCTGTGTATATAAAAAAAATTACAAATTTATCAATAAACCTGAATTCTGAGAGACTTAATATCAATTGTAGGAACCGTTTTTTGGAGAGAAAAACACTTAACTTTTTACCTCAGTTAAAAAGCTTCAATATTCCACATTGGTACATACTGACAAAACTTAAGGTCATTTAATATATTTGAGTGACAGTGATAGCTGTTAGAGGAAAACAACATTAGATGTCACAGACAGCAAGAGAGGGCCTCCAAGACGATGAATGAAGGCACTGTGGTGGGGAAAGTAAATATTAATTAATTATACCATACTGAAATCTTGTCAGTCTTGGTAAGCCAACTGGTCTCCAATGATAACCAGTGGCAGTATATTCCGTCTTATTGACAACATATAACATAACGAACAATGGTTGTTCAAAAATTTTATATTCACAACAAGGTGAAAGGAAACAAAATGTCTAAGTTTCAGGTTTGACAAGGTTGGACATTGATTTCTCAAGTACTTACAAACAAAAAAAATCAGAATTGAATACCTATACTTACACATGTAGTTTATATTCAAATTCATTAACATCATAAGCCTCGAACTGTAGACTTTGTTTGACCTTTCCATCCGAGGTATCAGGCTGTGGGCTGAAAACATAAATAAACGGGAAAGTTACGAAACTGTTTTCTGCTTTGGATAATGGAGGCTAAACAACCACCAAAGAGAGTTACATGTATTTGTAAACACAAATACTTTGGTTCTTATGCCTATTGTTGTCAAATCTCATTTTTTTATTATACATTCCTGTCATTTATTTCAGTTATGTAACATTATGTTTGTTCGTTTGCTTTGGGTCTAACATTGTAACATTATGACAGATTCCTAATTAATTTTGATTTTTGAACAACAAAAGGGAGGGCAAACATTCCCCCTATTTAGGGGAGTCCACAGATACTGGTCATAGACATTGTGTTTGTTTGTTTGTTTGTTTGATTGGCGTTTAACGTCATACTCAAAGGTATTTCACTTATATGACGACGGACACAAATACGCAACATCACAAACAAATCTGCTTCCCGTTACACTTTAGCTCTGCGCACACCAGGGCAAGAAAGCAACCTCTTTTCTCACCTCTTACGATCGACCGAGGAAGCAGAAGGAGTATTCTGCAGGGCCATGGCCCACTCGCTTCCTCGCCATAGACATTGTGAGTTAGTCTAATATATTTCCATGTAATACTGATTTTATCAGGTGAAGCTGAATCCCAAATTGATCACAATTATTTTTATTTGTAGCTATCTAAGTGATTTGTGATTTATTTCTATTCTATTCCAAAATGTAAAAATTTGTAGCCTTTTAGGCATTAAAAACAAACCATTCACCCAGGAGTAATAGAAAAACCCACCAGAGCTTGCAGAAAACAAATATTAACATGTAATTGTGTACTTGCACATATCTGTAATAATTTAATAATTTAAATATTTTGACAGATGTTTTATATATTATTATTGGGAAAACAACAAAAACAATAATGGAGGCAGTTACATTTTTTGACATATAAAGCGAGTGTCCGCAGAAAACAGAACAATCGGTCAGCGACTATTTCTTTGACCTAATTCATTGTTTTGTCAGCTGTTTAAAGAACATCTTAACTTCAATAATTCTCTGCTTGATATCGTCGATTTTAACCAAAATACGCTCATTTTCTTTATGTAAACAGACTGAACTGATTTTACATATCAGAAAATAAAATTTACCCAGTACTCAAATATGTACTTACTTCCCAATCTTGCCTTTGTCCACCAGATCTTTTAGAGATAGTTTCTGGAAATCTATACTGTGAGTACTCAACCATTCTTCAGTACTCTGCTCCTCAGCACTAACAGCTGATAGATGCTGAACTCTCTGTTTAATATAAATATATGTCTGTTTTAATATGGTTCATAAAACATAGAACAATAAATTTATTAATGAAGCTATAGACAAATTTAAGTTTTAAAAAAATAGGACTCTACAAGCAGTTCTCAGCACGAATTTCATTTCAATTCAAGGACCACCAACACATAAATTTTCCTGTGATCTTTGAAATTTTCACTGCCTTCACTTGGAGGCTAAATTACACAGGAAGTACATACCAGTAAATCCTGTGTGTGGTTAACATGTGTGACAGTTAATGAGTGAGGTGGCACGGCATTCTTCACTGACGGTTCTATCCAACCCAACTCCTTCTCTTCCAGTTCAGTTCTGAAGACAGTTTAAACAATTTTAACAAAATTAACAAAACCAACAATATACAAGAAAACAGTTTAAGATCTGGACCCAGTTAATAACAATAGCAACAGTATGTCTTCAATAGAGTTGTCTTGGTATTTATGTCTAAGATAGTTTTGCTAAACAACACTTTTCGCCATACTAAATTTATTTCACCATGATGATCGCTTGCTATACAGTATAATACAACTGTACATGAAGAAGGCTTTGTTAAAATAATGGAAGACTTTAATTTGTGATATTTGGAAGAATATAACAAATTGTGTGGCCGTGTCTAACAAAGTACAACTGCATAAATAAACCTGGACTAGGTATTATAATGAAGTTAGTAGAGCAGTTCTTATTGATTGTTTGTTTGTTTGATTGGGGTTTAATGTTTTACTCAAGGGTATTTCACTTATATGATGACGGATTGTCCACTTCACCTTGTACGAAGCCTAATTATGGTTGAAAACCGAGAGGAAACCTTGCAAAAACCACCCCCATGATTGCCGGAGCCACAACATGTGACTCCCTCATATACCTGATGGTGGGCAGGCGGACTCAATCCGGTGAACGGTACATTGAAGCAGGTTCAGATTAGGAAGTACACTTGCTACCACTTAGCTATGGCCACGGGCCCAGTTCTTATTGAAGTTAATAACAAATTTACTTATTCTTTATGAATTCCAATATTTCATTCTGTTTTATATAGTCACATATTACACAAGGAGCTAGACTTTTCCATAAGTACAGTTTAGATCTCATCAGACAAATGTCATGGCCCATGTTTTTCTCCAAATATCATTCTGCATCATATATATACTTAAAATGGTGGTCCAGTTGCAAGGATTTCACAGGATAACATATTCCAATGAACTGCTTTTTATCATAGGCAGATGTGTAAGCTTATTAGGAGCCTTCAAGTAAGATGTTTGTTTGTTTGATTGGGGTTTAACGTCGTACTCAAGGTTATTTCTCTTATATGACGACGTGTCAGCTCAATGGGTAAAGGAAACCACCCTTCACACCACTGGCAACAAAAAAACACAGGACGGGACAAATACACGACAACAACAACAGGACGCAAAACAGACATCACAAACAGATCAGATTCCTGTTCCACTTTAGATCTGAAAGCACCAAGGCAACACGAAGCTCCCTCCAACCGCCCGCACCTTCGAGTAAGAAACTCTGGGCTGAAGTTGATAAAGTTAGAGACAAACCTTTCATCTTCATCAAAATCCTCTCCATCATCATCATCATCAGGGGCCAGGTGAGATAACTCTTCCTCTTCCTCTGGGCTTAAAGGAGCTCTTTTATATTTAGGTTCCTTTCCTCTGAAATAACATTTGGTACATTAATATTATACGCATGTTAATTTTTCTATATTTCGGTTTATTAAACATCATCAGGAAATCTTGTCATTTCTTGGAGTTGCGACTTTGGTCTACCATGTCAAATTGTTCTGTGGGAATCATAGTATATTAATATTAATATTATGAAAAATAACTTTGAAAGAGTATCCTAAATAACTTTTAACACATCTTTTATTTATTCGATTATTATTCACATAGTTTCTAAAAAAGGACTATATGTTTGTTGCATCTTTCATCTAATGAAGTATGTGTTTATTACCAGGCTGATAAAGGTAACATTATATTACCTTTTATTAAAAATGTTGTTAGCAAACTTAATTTTTCTATGTTCAAGCAAAATTATTTCTACTAACAAATTTGAAGCTTTATCTGGTCTATAAACCGACAGTCTGCCATTTTAATTTATAGACCGGTTGACCTACTGTATGATAAATTGAAGTTTATCAACATATTCTCATCAGTGTGTTGATGTATAAAGTTACAACACAAAACTGTTGTGCTGCAATGTATATGGCGATATTATTTTGCAATACAAAAGTGTTAAAGCACTATCTGCATGAACATAATTATTTTTTGTGTAAGCCCTTACTGACTATAATGTTAAAGTCACGTGATTGTGAACAGCTGGTGTGGCTTTCGATATTTAAAAAAATAATCCTTCTCCAGGAGCCACTGTAGAATTAGTCTGCTACACAATCTAACCTTTGTGCCAACTGAAACTAAACTTAGCCCCAGACAAACACTTAACCTAACTAATATTAACCTAACAGTAACTAACCATAAAACAAACCCTAATTAGCCTTGCGATAGATCATTGCAATTGCATCTGACAAGTGACAGATTAATTATACAATTTAAGAAATATAAAATACTGACAGATATTTCTAACTAGATGTGTATATATCAAGGTCTTATTTACTTGGCTAGTCTTCCCATTTAACGCTAAAGATGTGTAACATTGTCGATTGATTGTTTGATTATGTTTGATTGGGGTTTAACGTCATACTCAAGGGTATTTCACTTATATGATGACGGATTGTCCATTTCACACTGTTCACACTTATGACGGTGGAAAACCAGGAGAAAACCTCGTACCCCCCCCCCCAACCCGCGATTGCCAGAGCCACAACATGTGACTCACTCATTTGCCTGATGGTCAACTCAATCCTGTGAACGGTACATCAAAGAAGGTTCAGTTCAGTAAGCGAGCACTCTACCACTTAGCTATGCTACATGAAGCTTCCTAAATGTTACAAGTAGCCGAACAATACCATGATTTGAAATTTTATCTTCAAATATATAAAAATTACACAGCCCTACCCTGGCTTTAACCACCTTGTTTTCTTCCTTCAACACTTTTGGGTTAGATCGACACATAAAACGACCACTCAATGTCCATTTTCATGTTTAAAATCAACAATTTCTCATAAGTACCAAACTCCTTTAAAATTTCTTCCGAAGTAATTAGGCCATGCCGATTCAACATTATTACAGCTGTACCTCGTATCTCTATATAATTTATAGTCTATATACGATCCGTATTCGCATCTATCTACCACTAAGCCAAGGCTACGGGCTCATTGTCCATTGAGGTCTAGGCGAATTTATTCCGCTATTTTATCACAATGCATGCTTAATAAAGTATAGATTTTATTGTAAACTTAAATATAGAAGAAGAAAATAAACCCTTCCACATATCTCAGAATAGTTATATGATAATAGTGGCAGCTAGGCGAAAATGGCACGCATACCACGTTATTTATAACAGCGTTGTTGTTGTTATTTGAAAATCTGATTGAATACATCAAACAAAGTGATGGCATGTCTTACGTGTTATTTTCTTCCTCTTCCCTTTCTGTATATTTTTTCCTCCCGAATATATCCATCGTTGGATTTGTAATTTGTCATTAATTTTCAAACATTTGAGTGTTAATCTTGTTAAAAAATATCGGGCACTTGTTCCCTTGTTGTTGCTGTTGCCATACCAGTACAGGCACGGACATGACTGCGAACGACAAATCTGATTGGTCAATACGCGAATTTGACAGATGGGAGCCCGCTTGAGCTTGCTTTCGCTTTCAATGACGGTAAAACGTGCTTGATAAACTTTGGCCTTGGTCCTTTTAAATTCGGGTTAAATGTAGAATAGGTCCGTCACTTGTAACATGCCTTTTTACAGGGACGGTCACAAGGTTAGCTTGATTTAGATTTAGGGTTAGGTTAAATTTTATGGTTAGGTATATTCTTGCCTGTTTATTAAATACATTTATATATTTCGTACCATAGAGGTAGCGTATGTTTTAGATTCAGGTACCGTCATTGTATAGCGTAAACAATACTGACGGTACAGCTTCATCAAAAAACGTTTTGCAGATTGAGATTTTTTATCCAAACTTCACAGAAAATGAAATCTTTTCAAACGGAATCAACGTGAAAAACGTTGGTCGATATACCTTATAAGCTTTCATTTTAAACCTCATTACCTGAACTCATCGTTTTTGTCTGTATAAAGTCCAAAACTGTCTCTTTCAACAAGCTTTAAAAGTTCTTCCGGTATCTTGATACCTAATTCCATGTGCTTTGTTTGCTCACAAAATCTGAAAGTCCTGAGGTCAGAATCTGCTTCGCCGACAAAGGCCCATGAAAACTGACCGGATGCACACAAAATCTCAAATTACCACTTAAAGAGCTATCATTGCTGAGCTACTTGTGCTATATAATGATGGCACCTGGATCTAGATAGAAGACAAAGGATGCAAATGAGTCTGATCTTTATTGGCCCTCATTTAAGATATTCTACAGTCATCAGTCAGCAGGGAAAATCTGGCCTGTCTACTATAATTTACACAAAGCCACTATCTTGTGTTAGTTAGCTGAATGCATAAATTATTTAAAAAGGCAAACAAACAAGGCATATATAGCCCAATGTTGGGACTAGCTGTTTTATCTTGTCATGTAGGCCTCTTTTTTATTTTTTATTTCATCAGCGATAGGAATATGGCTCACTGGCCTGCACCATCATAGATGTACGGAACCGTAGAAGGGACATGTGTACATGTAGATGCGACATTACAGAAATGTGAATTGATTTTAAACAGACTATTACAGAATATTCCATAAGCTTATATGCAGTCTATTTTGTCTTCAGCTCTATGTTTGGCAATAAAGGCTGATAACACAAGCAACTTTCAGTTTCAATCAATTGAATACACATTGAACACTTCCGAAATTACAAATATAGCCTAAATTACTTCATTTCGTTTATGACTTATCCCAGCTTCCCTTAACTTATTTGTTTGATGCGACAATATTACAGCATGTAATCAAACAAATTTAAGTTTTATGCGAAATGTTGATGCTTTCTTACTGAAAGATGTATTTTATGCCTCAAGACACAATTTCCAAGTCTTTTACATAGCTTCCTAAATAGTAATTTTATGGACGAATTTGAGGTGATTAAGGATAGTAAAGCACTTGGCCCGGCCCGGTGATGCTCAAAGAGGCATTTGAGAGACATAATTTCATAAAAATTATCCATTAACCAATCTGAAAGACTTTTATCTGCATATGAAAAAGGGTACTATTTCTCAGTTTCAAGTTTGATTTCGGTGCCAATCAACCACCTAATCTGAATATTTACATTTTCCAATTAAAATAGTTTTATTGTAAGTAAGTCTTATTTATAGGTATGAGTATACAAGATGTGAATATGTATCTTATAGACTTTACAGTATATATAGATACAATGTACAGCTGTACCAAAACTTTAGAAATAAGGTCTGCCTCTGAATACTAAATAGCGTTACATCCGCTCGACCTAATAACCGTGGAAGAAATTTTAAGAGATTGTGGTACTGCTGAGAAATGATTGGATTTGACAAACAATGACAAAACACGACGTTTGACAATGGAAATCTATCACAAACAGATTTACTTTGCATTGCAGATCTAAGTTCTGACAGCATCAGGGCACTCATCGAACATGTCCAATTGATTTTTTTTATAAATCCCTGATGTGCATGTTGTATAATTAAATCTGCAATAAAATAAAAAGACAAAAAGTTTCCTTTTTCTAATTATACTATATCTTTATTGTGTAAATTATAAATTCTAAGATATAAAAACAAAATAAAGTTGGAAAAGATTGGACAGACAATAAAATGTTGGGAAAATTCCACCAATAACATTATAACAGTATCACAGTTACAAAGGTTAACAACTCTGTGGCCCAGTACAAATGTCAACACAGAAGGTCTACAGTGACTACACACACTGAAGGGTAAAAACAAAGTTACCTATATAATATAGTTAAAAACAAAAAAAATGTTAATTATGAAACAACTATTATGTAACAGTAATATACAATGTATTTTGTAATCCCAAC
>JARFOD010112928.1:0-15262 GCA_031763545.1 Mopalia muscosa
GCCCAGGTGTATTGTCAATAAAACGCTGTAGTGCATAAAGAAGCGACTTAGTATCTTATATTTTACAGACTGCCTGAATGATCTAGGCCAAGGGAAGAGGGCCATACACCATGTGACGTGATAGAGTCATTTGCTGGTAGGTCTGACTGGTCTGAAGTGTGTGAAACACGGACACCTGGAGTATAGTTTAACATAAATTAAAAATATTTAAATTCTCACAATTTACGAGGACCAGAAACACATCGGAAAAACAGTTTTGCTTCCCCGTTACATTTCCCGCCAGGAAGATGCAAGATAAATTTACCTCCATTCTCAAAAGAGTTCCTCGCTGTGAAAAGTACGGAACCGTGTTATCACCAACTGTGTTTTAAACAAATATGTTTACCAAAGAGTTAAACGACGTGTTAAAAATTTAGACTGTTTAGCCCTGGGTAACCATTTATTATTTTGTGATAGAATACAACTTTCCGATACATATACCTGTATCGCTATTAGGTATAAATTGATTAGGAAGAAGAGATGCTGGATATTATATACCGGTACTTCTAAAAAGATAACCACACTTGTCACAGCCAGTTACAATAGTACAATAGTATATTGTAATCCCATCTCACAGGAATGTCAATTAATTTAAACCGATGAATCATTACCTGTTTTAGATAAACTTCCATCAATAAGTAGTTTATTAATCAAGACTAAATATCCTAATGCGCCGTGTGGACAATACACATGCATAGATATACCGTATCAAGAGGTCATGAGTTCAAAGATACGATGATATATTGTATTACATGCATGTGTTTAGAATTTATAACCAAAATAAAAATTTCCAAGGTCACTGCTTTATAGTAATAAAACATCTGCTTTGAAATAAAAATAATCTATTTCGACGCCGTGATGGGATAGGGAGATATACAGGGGAATTTCAGTGTTATATATTACCATATAGTCATTACTAACTACAGATATGGAGTGACCTGGACATGAAAATGATTCCATGTAGGGCTGCAGTTCTTTGAGGGTTTTTCCTGAAAGAGGATATGGTTCTATATGGAACCATTACGACTATAGCAGTTCTTTGAGGGGTTTTCTGGAAAGAGGACATGGTTCTATATGCAACCATTTCGACTATAGCAGTTCTTTGAGGGGGTTTTTTCCGGAAAGAGGACATGGTTCTACATGGAACCATTAATTACGACTATAGCAGTTCTTTGATGTAAGGAGAAAGGGAAAAATACTTGGAACTGTTCCTGTGAGGGTTCCATACAGAACTATTAAAGGTTTCATCGGAGCCATGATCATACATTCTAAAATAAAATCAATTCTTCTTCCTGCATCGAGATATTGACTCTAAGATACACCCAGGCCATCTTGTTTTGCACTTCTTTTATTGGCTGGGCTGTGTCATAGGTCATCCCAAATATTGGCGGAAATAAATGCGCAATGGCCTGGCATAGTCTACGAGAGTTGTCTTAGTCTCGTCCACTATAGAAACTCTCAAGAGAAAAAGATTGAAGATCAAAGAGTAGGCCTACTTAAACAAGAATGGCTACGTGTTCAGCCAGCCAAGAAAATAGAAGTAATAAACATCAGTTCTGACGAGAAAGGACCACCCTCTAAAAAACGTCGACTCACTGCTCATTTTCCGAAAGTTATTTATTAAGATTTGATTTTAAAAAAGAAAATTTATTTATATTATTTTTAGGTAAGCGGGTACGCCGGGTAGTTTGTTCCATTCCCGCGGACTTTTATTTTTTATTAATAAAATACAGAAAAAAATTGGATTTATAAAAAGGCTTATATAGAGATTATGGGGTTGTCCACTGGTATAAGGTAATAATGATCATGAAGTTGCCGTGTAAAAATGTTTAAAGGCAGAAGGAAGATGAGGAAGTTATGAGTAATGATCAGATAACTAAAATATGTTGATGGTATAGAGAGTTAAAATATATATATATATATTTTTTTAAATAAAGACCGAGTATGATATAGTCCTGTATAAGTATAAGGGTAAATCAGAGAATAGTATAAAGGATGAATGCAGCTATTTTGTTACTAGAACATTTTGTATGATTTCTGAGGCCAACGTTTCTAAAAAAAATTTAAAAAAATGTAATGTGCGATTTCTAATTTAGTTTAGCATCATATATGATGCCAACAAATTTGAAGTGCTTGATATATGTAATCCAGATATGTGATGAGTCGGATTATTTTGATAGAATTGTTTTTTACAAGCATATGCTTCGTTTTGTTAATGTTTAGTGAAGGTGATTCATATGCAACCAAATTTGTAATTGTTCAAGTTCCTGTGTAGCAATATAAAACAAGGCATCAATATTAGCGTGAGAAAAAAAAAGCGCTGGTGTGGTCGGCAAACAGATTTCTGATACAGAAGTTGGTAGCATTATATTAATATCGTCAGAAAAAGAATAGGACCCAGGATTGAGCCTTGAGGAACGCCACAGGTTATATTTTGTTGGGACGAAAGGACATCACCAACGGATACAAATTCGGGGTGATGAGTTAAGTAGTTTATATAAACCAGATGTTAGAATTGTCACGCACGCCGTATAGTGATTTAGTCGGGTTAGTTATATATAGTGCTTAACAGTATCAAATACCGTTGACAGATCTAGGAAGGTTATAATGTTGTGAGTTTTGTTTTCTTTTGCGACAAAGGTAGTGGAATGAAAGCATCGGAAGCCTAATTGGTTATCAGAGAGGATATTGTCATTTTCTAGAAATAAGGTCACCATATTTGCAGCTGCTATTTCGAGAATTTTGCTGATACACGGCAAGACTGAGATAGACCTATATATAGTTGTTAGCAGGAAAGGGTAAACGGCCTTGAAAACCAGCAAGTATACTAAACGGGTATAGAAGGATAGATTTACAATATGAGAAAGAGGGGCAGATATGTATTGAGAAACAATTCTTATCATAGACGCGGGGATGCCATCGAGTCCAGCCGAACTGGACTTTAAGGAAGAGATAGTGGAGGATATATTGGTAAGGGTTACAATAGAACATGTGAAGTTGTTTTCGTTTGGTGTGCCTAATTAAATTGGTAGCCATGTGTTTCCTAGAAATGGTGGATTTGGTGTTGGTAAAAAGTCAATTGATGGACTTTTGGTGTTAGTTATGTATGTTAACTATATGCAGAGACGGGCGGGTACTGGTTGTAGATTGTGAATATTTTTTTGATTTAAAAAGTTTGTATTTATTAAAATTCCTTTGTCATCAATGACGTTAGCTCGTTAGCGAGTTCGTTGGATCATTGGATATGTATTGGACGTGCTACTGGCCGAGTACTGAGAAGGCTATGTCTATAATCTGATTTTGTGGTTTTGACAGGTGATCTGTATATATTTTCCGTTGAAAACTTCTGATTCAAAGTATTTAAGCTATTTGGATGACATATATTAATACCCTGGCAGCAAATAAGAGATGATCTTGATCTCTTCATTGCCACTCTTTATCAGCAAGATCCCAACATGAAACTCATTCCTATTAGCTATTCCTATTAGTTTCGCCAAAACTTATACAGTATATACAGAGTCCGGATTTACATACAGTGTAGTGTCTTGTGGTTTTTTTTCTCCCTTATCATTCCGTCAAAAATGTCAAGGACCTACTGGTTAAGTAAAAGTTCCCCTGTTAGCTACATTTTAACAATACTTGATACACCATATCAATGGTCATTGTCTCAAGATGTCTGTATGTTACCCATATAAATACAACTCGAAATAAGGGTATATTAAGAAAATTGTATTTGGGAGTTGTCTAGAATATAAGATGATTCATCGATTTTAATAAATGCACATTCCTTGTATCAGTGTGATTGCCTTTTAGAAATATATATATATTGATCGCTTCTTGGCTTTTGGTTAAGATCAAAGTGTAGTGTCTGTTCTTTGATAAAGCGATTGAGTACGACAGTGACGCACCGTTACCCGTGGGTAGGTTATGAGCTTTCCTGTCTAACTATAACAGTATTATGCACTATACATCTTTTTTAAGTGCTGAAAAATAAATAAATCATCAAGATTGTACTTTAATTTATCAGCGTTTCTTTGGATTATTGTTAGTGTTAATACAAACTAATCATCCTGGGGATATGTCCATATTTGAAATAAGTTCTCTATGGGCTCATGTCCTATTGGGTTGAAGTCGTTGTGGGACTCCTGTCCGCGTGCCAGCGGCCGCGTGACACAGTTGTGAAGACTCCCAAACAAGTGAAAACCTATACACGTGTCCATTATCTCCATTATAACACAAATACAAATGCCTGTTAAACAAGTAACACCAATATTATATACACTCACACCGATGAAGATATGTATATAATCAGTACACTATAATTTCAAGCCCTCTTAATCTCGCTAGCCAACAGTTCTTAGTTCAAGAGATAAAGAACAGCAAACCGTATAGGCCTATTCACAACAACGGCTACAATTGAAACCAACCTATAAAATGAAACCACTAAATCAAGCTGAGGTGGTTACAATTACTAGTAAAACATCCATCATAGCCTGATATTAAAAAGAAAAAAAAAAATGCTCTAAACCCTGCATGTTAAATCGTCTTTTGCTAGTTAGATGAGGGAATGGCATGTTGAGTTTTAACATAAAGAAACATTTTCCCTATACATGCAGGATATAATAAGTCTTGCCAGGTGAAACAAAAAATAAATAATAAAACATAAAATAAAAACACACACACAAAAGGCCGAAATATTTAACCACCAGGCATGCGTACCTCCTTTTGCAATAACAACAGTCACATGTAATTAAACTATTTACTACGCCCTAATGTGTGTTTATTGGGTCATTGATTGTCATTGATGATTTCAGGCTTGAGGATTGCACTCGTGCTATAGTGTTTATTTCATGACCGAAAGTAGGTGGTTGAGTGGGAGTTTAATTGTTTGAATGATTGATTTGTTTATTAGCTAGATCAAAGAACAACATTAGGTTAAACACGTTATATATATCTACAAGTGTAAAGAAAAAAGTATGTGTGCACATCGTGTATATAGTACACACCTATATAGATTACATATGCATATATAACATGTTTATATAGTAAAAAATCTTTGGAACTTATTTAGCGTGGGAGAAACTCCAGGGGCTTCTATAATCTCTGTCAACTGTCAAACAGAACATCGGTGATATTAACATAACTATAAGTTATATACAAGACAACGAATCGAACTGTATGCATGGCATATATGCAAGGATATTTTAGAATAAAATTTAGAAAAATGAGAGAAAATAATAATGAGAAAAAAAATAATATACTAAAATTGTTAAGTTAAGCTAGAACAAATATTTTTACATACCGATTACTGTAAATACCTATATTACATGATTATGAAATGCAGTTGGATTGGGAGGTTGCATTTATTCTGCAAATAAGACCCAGTACAGCAAGAGATCTTGTATATACCCTTGATTTGAATAGAGAAAGTGAATTGCATTCCTTTAGTTCATACGATATACTTGTTCCACACTTTTGGTCCTACAGAACTTAATGAGAACGAAGTGATGTTAGTACGACAGAAGTGACGTTAAGGGTTGTAGCATTGACCATGAGTCGGGTATTTGCGCATTTCGGACTGTTTAATACAACAGGATTGAAATACCCCGGGATGAGAGCTTGGATTATGTCTTTGTTTGTGGGTCAATTACATGTGGCAATAGGTACCTGTTCAGTTGTTTCGACGGGAGTATATTACGGAAAATTGAAATAGGCTGACAGTAATATAACTATAAAACAAATAATAAATCGAAAGTTTTTTTTACACCAGATGACATTGCAATAGGAAAGGTATTGGAATTTAATGTCTTAGAGTAATATCAAGACATACGGAGAAAGTTTTGCAGGCATAATCAATATGATTAGTCAAGTTTAATTTTTTGTTGTTGACATATAGATGCCCAGAGACTTAAAATAATACATTTCTCCAAGATTATGACCAATAATACATGTATTTATTTCTGGAACTGAGTGAAATCTAGCTGCGATAGTGGTTTAATAAACATATAGCTCGTTCTATATCGGGATATCTTGTAAAGTAATCGTTATACTCACACTTCATACCTATAAATAAAGCTTATCATTTAATCAACTTGGAAGAGCGGTATAACTAGCTATATAGCACACACAAGCAAACGAACAAACATGCAATCAATCGACCAGCCAACGAACAAACGAACGAACAAACATGCAACCAATCAAACAGCCAACGAACAAACGAACGAACAAACACATTCACAAACAAACGATACCAAAAATGCAAGGAGAACGCACGTTACATCGACTTCTGGTTATATCTAATGACACAATAAGAATTTACATTTCTAGAAATGTATATGCCCTGTATGCATGCATGTATACTGTTAGATAACATGTTATATATAGGTATAACCCATGCACGTGCATGCATGATTGGTAAACTGCAAAAGCGCCAATGAAATGAGCATGCATTTTCCCCGGGCACGTGCGCGTTTCTTGGTGTGAATTAGCGATAGATGCTATATTAACATTTCCGTTGCACCTGCATGAATGCACGAGGCGCGCGCGTATTTCGCGAAACTAGTATTTGTAATCCATGAAGGTTCAGCCCGTTTACGTTTGTTGACGCCAAACCGACTTCAAGATCCGGGATTATTTTCAAAAACATTGATAATAAAATGAAGTAAAAGAAAATTAAAGAAGCATTAAAGAATTTCTGGATCGCAATTTCTAATCGTAATAATATTTGCTTCTGTAATATATCTGTAAATCCAGCTTTTAAATCTTATGAAACAAGTATATATAATAGCCATCATGCATGCTATCCCATTTAGCGTTAATGACAGTTTGTCTCGGGACAATATAGCTTATACTTACATAACTTTCTTATATATATGCACGTTACGCAAATAAACAAGAGTCGGAGTCAAGTTATACAAGCGATCCAGTTGTTTACAAACCTTTTTACATTCCATTGTTTGTATGATTTCTAGCTTTTTTTTTAATTGAAAGCCACGGAAAAGAATGTCGATGCTGTAAACAACATGCATGGTGGATTTTTACCCCACATTTATTGGAGTGATGTCGCTGAATATAAATCTATTTAAATTTTGTACATCAGTTTTACATATATCTTTATTCTGTTTACTTGTGCAGGCTCTGTATTGTTTAACCCAGGTAACATATATCCACTATAGAACTATATACAGGTAATAAATTATGGTATATATAGCCCACCAAATTTTACTTGCAGGACAAAATAAAAAAGCCGTACAGATGACAGTAGTTTTGTTAACAAACACCCCAGAGGGATTATTTTATCCTAGAAAATTTCAAACGTATATGTAGGCCTAACGTTCGATGAAAAAAAAAAAAAAAACGACACGAGAAACATGTTTATATTGAATATATAATATCGTAGATAAACACATTATCCCTAAAAGTAAAATATGGTGGACGGATCATTTATTGATCCTGTCAACATTATCACATTCAATTATTTAGCACATACACTATTTCTGTTTCTTTTAAATACAAATTTATATTGTGTGAAAAAACAAAGGGTTCTAGTGTAACTGTTGTTAATCTACGTGTAATCTACGTGTCACACATTTTGTCATAAATTATAGTTTGAAACTCCTGTATATCTATTTCTGATTCTTTTAAATACAAATTTATTTGGACAAAATGTGTGACACGTAGATTACTCGTAGATTAACAACAGTTACACTAGAACCCTTTGTTCACGATCTGATTAAATTATGCATAATATTAGCGACAAACAAAAGCCGGGGAGCTATTTTAAAACCAGATTGCCTCTCTACAGTGACTGGGAAAATATGTTGTAAATGTTATAGCTAACATTTTGTTCGGGCGAAAAAAACTTATTGTCCAATAAAAGAGGTTGAAATGTATTGCTACATTTGATTATAACAAGCATAATTATGGAAGCGTATTAGTGTCATATGGTGAATAAGATGTTTTTTTACAATACGACACTTATACGCTTCCATACGGAATGATTCATTAAATGAGATAAAATAATTTATTTTGATATCAATGGAAATATGTGTTTGAATGTATAACCCCCACATTATTACAGCAATTAATGTATGGTGAAAAAGAATTAAAAAGTGTACACAAAGGCGTTTTGTTGCGGTTTATTACACTGATATTCCTTTGACATTTTGGTGAAGCGCATTTGTCAACAGATTGAATTTAGTATTAAAGTAAACATCAATCTATTTAAAAGCTTTATATATGCTTAAAGATAAGAATTGATTAGCTTTGCGTTTTATAAAATTCTCTTTTGAGTTCTAATATCAGGATCTTAAGTCGTATACTTTTAGTATTACCAATGAAGGGACAGCTTGTTTGCAAACAACCGCTGATTTTGTATAAATATATATTCTTCTTTTAATATACATTTCTGATCAGTCTGAGACATTGTGATACTATATAATCCACAAAATATAATAAATTATAATAATTGAGAACATGGTGTTATATAATTTATGTAAACAAGAAACAAGGTTGGGCTAAGTATTGGACCGTGTGAAACACACAGGTGATCACATGCAGGTTCGAGAACAGATGTGTTGTCAGATGCATATTCAGTGAGACTGCTGGAATGTATGTAATATGACGATGACTAAAGTTATCTGTTTGTTTCTATTCCATTTCGATGGAGAACAGGTAGGCCTACAGGTACGAAACAGGGTCCGATATCACGAAGCAAATTTTGACTTAAGTGAAAATCTGTAGTCAGGCATTCAAGATTATACGTTGTATTTATTTTGTATTGTTTATTGACTAAATGTTATTTGGATGTATATCCTAAAATACCCTGTTTCTGATTTTAAAAAATATGGGAATTATTTAGCCTACATCTTCAGAGTTTCCTTCAAGTAACAGTTTGCTTTGTGAAATCAGCACCTGAACTATATGCTATATATACATGCATGGTTTTATATCATGCTTATAGTTTCCTACCAGCGATCTTCGTCTATGCATAGAACTGTATGGATATCAATTTTAGTGATGAAGATATTATGTTGCCAACGCAGCTACGTTCAGCTTAAAGGTAAGATATAGTTTTGTGAAACCCTCGACTGAACTCCGTGCATTTCCCATTATGGTACTCTATACAACTTGATTTGTTCGTCCGTCCATCCGCCTGTTCGTTTCGTTTTTTGTAAATTTTTTTTATTTATTTATATATATATTTGTAATGTAGAAAAGAAAAATTTATATTTTTTTTGTTTCTTTAACGTTTGATTTTGCCATATACTCTGCAATCATTGGTGGCGTAACGTACGTTGTGCATTATATGTTACTGAATCTGTAACAACATAAGTCTATCAAGTAGGACTTCTGGTAACATCTAATGTTAGTAGGCCTATATAGCATATTGGTCCAGGTAACTATTAATTTTATTTTGTAACAGATTACTCCACAAACTTTCTAATTTTTATTGCTTATTTTAATCACTGAGAGATGATTGCAATACAGTTCCAATACCATAGCTAAAACTTGACCACAGGAATTGGTTATTGTGTCGACCTTTCCCCGTCTTGTTTCGTGAAGTGAAAGCTGCTTTAGGATCAACATTGTAGTTCACAATATTTCAATCTGGTAGAAATCTGGATAAACTATAAAAAAATAACCGCTGGCAATGCAAAAGACAAACGCTTTCGCCATTATGCATTTGTACCAAATAAGCGTAGTCGAAGCTTTTGAAACTAGATTAGTCCAGGTAAAGGGAGATAACCGGAGATCAACTTTTGGCACAACAATGGTCATTTTATTTCTGACATGTTCTTGAACATGTTGACAAGTAAAATGGTGACCATGTGCATTGGTCACTGTGACAGTATCATAGGTCAGGGTTGAAGTAAGTAAGTAAGCATGCTTAGATGTAAGCTTAGCTGTGGGTATGTTATTGTTGATCTATTTAGTTAACTTATTTTACGTTTGCCGCGTTTGTAAACATCTATATGAAATATTCAATTTGATAAAAAAAAATGGAAATATTACTTTCGATTTCGTACGCGTGTTGTTGCAACAACAACGCAATATTAAAGACAATATTTTTATCTACTAATATTGATGCCGAACCACAGTAATGCCATGTTGGATCATGGGGCCTTCGACCCTCACGAAAATTCTCCATATTAAAAAGTGTTTGTCAATAACATTATTTCTAAAGCCTATTTAGCTCAGTGTAGCAAGTGCTATAAGAAATAGACTCCTTTTGCTATATATTAAATGACGGTACCTGGATCTAATATGGCTGCATCATTAAACTATCGCACACTCTTTGGCCAGTAAAGCGTATGCAACTTATACCTGAATCTAACCTGGTTTCTGATGGCTTTCAGTTGCAGATTGATTGATACATTGGGTCTTTTAACACCGTGCACAAGGGTGTAGTAAAATAACACATGTATAGTACACCGTGACAGCCTGAATTTTTTTTTATAAAATAGTATTTTATGTAATTCTTACTCTTCCCTTGTTAATCGACTGTATAATCCACTAATTGAGTCATCTGGGCCATTTAATAGTGTTAGTTGTCAAGTTTCCCAAGTGATATGTGATGCAATCTGTCTCTTGACAGGAAAATGTACAAGGCTACCATATATTTTATCCTATAATGTATGCATGTTTCCCTTGTACTTTTGCGCGATAGACTGAAATGCTTCATAATAAATAAAAGCTTTTATTTATTGAGGGTACAAAATAAACTATCTCAGGTGATGTGGAACCGCATCCTTTTTGGCAAACAATTTAGAGGACCAGTTTCTGGGCTCTGTCGGCTTATGTCATTATCATGTTTTAAATCATAAATCACATAAATGTAGGCGTTAATTTCGTTAATAGTATTTTTATTCATACTGAGGATTGATTAACTTCCGTTGATGGCTCTCAATCAATAAAATATAGGCGAGTGATCCACCACTCTCCTACATTCAGTTTCAGGCGAGCTATGGAGAGTTTTAATGTTAACTACTTTAAATTGGTAATGAAATTTAACCAAACAGACGTGTAAGCCGTCAATCTCTTTAATCTTAACTTGGGAGAGGAAAAGGCTAGTGGGAGTGATCACGTACTCTCCTTTCATTGAGGGGCCTCATTAGATGCATAATGCAGTTTTTGATTGTTTGTTTCTTGTTTGATTGGTGTTTAACGTCGTACTCAAGGGTATTTCACTTATATGACAACGGAGACAAAAATAAAACGTACAAACAGATCAGCTTCCTGTTTTCCTTTAGCTCTGAGAACACCAGGGCAACAGAAAGCTCCTCTTTTCTCACCTCTTACGATCGACTGAGTAAGCCGAGGGAGTATTCTGCAGGACTGGCCAACCCGCTCCCTCACGGGGCATGTTAAAGTTTCTTAAAACAGGGTGTCAAATGAGGCAACTGTTCTCTTCAGGGTGTCCATTTGGACGGGTGTCTGTCTAAGCCCTCAACCACAGGCCTGCATTTGTCGCACTTCATGTCAATTGATCTGACTAACATGCTTCACAGATGCCGTCAATCGTGCTGAATTGAAGATTTTACAAAAGTCAATGATGATCATGGCTCTGATCTGGCTGAGCTCAATCAGAGAACACCCCAAAAACAAGTGCACTTAACATGGTTCGTACAGGTTAAGTTTCATGATTTTCCACAGCTTTTCCAAAATGTAGTTTGCTAATATGGATACCACATGTGAGTTCCAGAGGCTGTCGCTGACGAAGCTTGCCGGGGGAGGGCCAAGGAGGGGGGTGCCCCCTGTTGTTATTTGGAAATTTTTTCGGGAATAAAATATCCAAAAGATGCAATTTTTGGCACTTGAGAAACATGTACTGGTACCATAATGGAGGGACTTTGATGAAGAGCTTAGAGAAGATGTTTTGTGAATACGGGTAAATCTCCCTTTTGTGTCCCCACAAAGATACAAATGGTTTAAGAATTGCTTAAAGTAAAATACGAAAATTAAGACAAATATATAAGAATAACAGAAAGATCATTTCATAATAAATTTATATATATATATATATATTCTTAATTTCCAAAATTTTAATCAAGTGCATATATTGTTAAAAAACTTGGAAATGAAAACTCCTTTTCTTGGAAATAATCAACTCTGCAACACTGCTGCCTATATATGATTGGGTCCTATGGCCCTTTTCCAACAAAGAATAAATACAAAAAATCCACACAAATTGAATTTGGACAATCAGACTTTGCAAATAAATCACATTGAAATGAATAAGTAAACAGTGAAGAGTTTACAACGTCCAATTAAGATCAGAATGTGTCGAAAATGTGCTTTTAACAAAGTAACGAAAATTGGACACTGATCAATACTTCATGCATATCTTGAATTTTTATTTATTGCGGCCTCGTTTGATGTTTTAGCTTGCTTTTTTAACTAATTCATTTTTGATAGCAAGCAAATGAATTTCCATAACTCCATAGCCCTTGAAAGAAATATGTTTTTTCAGGACTTTTCAGATCCTGGAAAAGCCTCTCACAAATATCCAAAACTTTCCAAAACCATACAAACTCTGGCACTTGTCTTATACCCCCGCACCAAGGTTGTAAGTTGTTCATATGTATAAATGATAAACCTGGCTGACATGTACACAAGTATTGTATTGTACGCTAATATAAGGCCTAGGAGTGTACAGATGGGCCAAAACCGAAACACATAGGTAACTTCAAACTGTGCAACAGAAAGCACTAAAAACCATTATGGTTTCACTTCAAGATGATGACACTACATCTACCAGCAATAATTGTGTCACCACAAGGCATTATGTTGTCACTAAAATGAATTTAGGTGACGCATAATGGTGTCACTAAAAGGAATTTTGGTGTCACCACAAGGCATTATGGTGTCACTAAAAAGAATTAGGGTGTCACAACAAGGTTTTGTTTGTTTGTTTGATTGAAGTTTAGTCGTACTCAAGCAAATCTTGTTTACATATCAATGGACTGCCCACTTCACTCTGCTCCTTTCCTAAGCTGGAAAACTAGGAGGAAACCTCATAAAAACCGCACCAGCCACATCATGTGACTCAGTAATGACAGACAGACTATATCGTGAGTGGTAAACCAAAGTTGGATTAGTAAGCGCACACACACTACCTCTAAGCCATAGCTGCAGGTCAGTCATTACAAGGGATTATGGTGTCACTAAACGGGATTATGGTGTAACTGAAGGTGATTATGGTGTTACTAAAAGTGATTATGGTGTCACTACAAGGGATTATGGGGTCACAAAAATGGAATATGGTGTCACTACAAGGGATTGTGGTCTCACTAAAAGGGATTATGGTGTTACTAAAATGGATTATGATGTCACTACAAGGGAGTATGGTGTCACAAAAACGGAATATGGTGTCACTTAAAGGGATTATGGTGTTACTAAAAGGGATTATAGTGTCAATACAAGGGATTATGGTGTCGCTACAAGGCATTATGGTGTCACTACAATGGATTATGGTTCACTAAAAATATTATGGTGTCAATAAAAGGGATTATGGTGTCACTAAATAGGGATTATGGTGTAACGTCAAGGAATTATGGCAGCAATATGAAATATGGTGTCACTACAAAGAAATATGGTGTCACTACAAAGAAATATGGTGTCACTACAAAGAAATTTGGGATGACTACAGCGAAATCTGGTGTGAATACTAGAAATCATGGTGGGACTATGAGGGATTTTGGTGTAACCACCAACAAATAGGGAATGCAAGGGGAACAGAAGCCCTCCATAAGCCAATTGACAATATTTCAATTTTAAAGTAATGGCATTCGGGGCTTCCATACTGACAGATATAATATTTCAATATAAAAAAATACTCCAGAAAAAAGAACATAAATCAAATCCATCAGACCAGCAAAGTGTGAATTGGAGATCGTATACAAAAGTGATCCATCGGGTAACACTGACAAGACAAACTAAGAGTTCAACAAAGGTCACTCTATTTAATAAGGAGTTTATTCAATTGCCTAAATCAGAATAGTCTAAGGTCCGGATCGTAAGTGTCAATGACATATCTTATCACCATCAGAATAACACATGGGACGGTTGTCGAGCTTAAATAAAATATGTTTATAAAGAAAGATATGCTATCTTTAAAAATTAAATATGAAACCTGTTTGTGAAAACTGATTACATGGGGTGAAAGAACTGGAACACACATAATATGTTTTAATTCTAGTCTGTAAAAAAATAAAATCTCAGAAAAGGAACACAGCAGACATAGTTATACAAACCGACAGAATTCAAGTAACATTCTTACCAAATAATCAATATGTCACATAAGACCATAAGGATACCAAAAAAACTTCACAAATTGACAAGGGTATTTCACTTATATGACAACAGATTGTCCACTTCACACTGCACCTAGCCTTATTACTGTGAAAAAAGAAACCTGGTAAAAAAAAAAAACGCGATTGCCGGAACCACAACATGTGACTCGCTCATCTGTAAGTGTGATGAAAATATTGTAAAAGGTATCTATAATGACAAAATCAGACTGCATGTAAGACTTTAAATTTAAATACATTTAAGCTGTTTTCTTTTCATTTTTAACTGTATAGTACCTGGCAACATGCCTACTCCTCAACCGTAAGGGTAGCAAAGCTACAACCCTTCATCTCAAGATAAAGAAATAAAAGAGTGTCAATCAGATTTTTAATACCAAGTTTGCTTTTGCTTTTTAAATAGCTTTTGCTCTTTAAATAGCGAAGAAAATGAAACAATGTACTTTAAGTTTATGTTAACATGTTTTGTAGTTAACAAGTACCAATTTTTAAAGAGAGGCTCTAGAAAAATACATTATTTAAAAAAAATAATTAAAAAATATCTGTATGTTTCAGGGAACAACAATTTACACATTATCATACTACATTTGATTGTTTGTTTGTTTGTTTGATTGGGGTTAAACGTCGTACTCAAGGGTATTTCACTTATATGATGACGTGCCAGCCCAATGGGTGAAGGAAACCACCCTCAACACAACTGGCATCATACAAAGACAGGATGTGACAAATACACGAAGACAACAGGATCGGATACAGACACCACAAACAGATCGGCCTCCTGTTCCCCTTTAGCTCTGAGAGCACCAGGGCAACCTGGAGCTCCCTTCAAACGCCCGCCGGCCCCGTGAGGGAGCGGGTGGGCCATGGCCCTGCAGAATACTCCCTCGGCTTCCTCGGTCGATCGTAAGAGGCGA
>JARFOD010112939.1:0-15261 GCA_031763545.1 Mopalia muscosa
AGAAAATAAGATGATTTTTCGATTTTAATTGATTTACATCCCTGTGCCAGTGTGACTGCTTTTAGAAATATATATAGAAGAGTTAAACTATTGATTTTACTACCTAGATTAATCTATCCTTCTTGTGTAAGCAAAACCCCGACTTTAATTTTAAGACATCATCTTAGAATCAATACATATCTTGATAATTTCTCTGAAAAGTTCAACCGTCTCAAACAAAATATGAGCAAAGGCCTGTCTGAAAATCAATTTTGACATTCTTGCTCATTAATGTAATGGGATCCAAATTTGTATTTTTAAAAAAATGTGTGCCTTTGTAGATAACAACAAAATCCACAACGGATTACCGGTTATCATTTTTTTTTTTTTTTTTTGGGCCAAGGACCTTCATTGTGAACTGAAGGGCTACTAATAGTATGTTATGTACATAGTGTCATGCTATTACCTTGTAGATATACAACTTCCTGCCGATTTAAAAGACAATGGAAGCTGGCTTAACCAGAGCATGCTCTCCTCGAAATTTTACTCGCAAGAAACTATGTTGTAAGTATAACCCTTAAAGTTGTTACTGATAATGCGAAATTTTGTATATAAATAAACAACTATTTCATTTTATTTTATTTTTTAAATATAAATAACGAACTCACCACAGCCCAAGTATTGTTAGTCCGATCTCCGGGCTGACATGTTTACATTGCATGCCTTGTAGTAATAATATGACTTGGGTGCGTTCAAAATTTACGTATTACAATGGATCATGTACATTTACCAAAATTATAAACGACAGCGCCGTGGTAACACTTAGAATTGTCACCAATAGCTGTTTATCAGACATATAGCTATGGAGACTTAATGCCGTTACAGCCCGTAACCGTGTTAACGTACCTAATAGGATCCGGGTTTTGGAGGTAACCCAAGTATGTAGCCTAACTGAAGTGAATATTACAAGTCTATGTCCTTACCAACTTTGAGTTAGGTTTGTATTTGATTTATCCGACAATACACAGATACCAAATTTATCAGACTTGTAATCCAACAGGTCCTTTTTCCCACAACGTTTTGAATCAAGAAGACTTTTAACTAAACATGTTTTTACTTAATACGTGCCGTAATATGGTAAAATCACCTTGTCACATCATGTCCAGGTATACACTTTACTTATAACACTGAAATGAGTATAAACCTTTTTCTCTATTACAATTTAGACGAGTCGAACAGATACTTAATTATGAATGATTGGCGTTATTGACAGTGCTTGTTAAATCTTTTGGTCTATAAATAAAGCTCAATGTTTGTATTCAATATTTATAACGTTTGTTATATGTTCATCCCACGTCCCATCAGCGTGAAGAGTGATACCGACATAATTGTGTTACTGTCTGTTCTTTAAGTTAGTAGCCTTCTAAGAAAATGTTTGATTAACACGATTTTCCTTAAAAAATTTATACAAATATACTGTTTTGTTTGCATTGAAATGAAACGCCACTGAAAGATCTGACTGTGGTGGACGACTCACATTACGGCTTTTGAACACGTTAAATCATATATTTGTTCGGTAATTCTCTTTGCACTACTGTCATTTATAAAACAAATAATAAAAAGTAGGGGACCGCAGACGAAACCCTGTGGAACTCCAGCATTAATACTTCTGTTATCAGATTCATATAATTTAAACATACATACATACATACATACATACATACATACATACATACATACATACATACATACATGTATTTGCCTGTCTAATAAATGATCTATAATTCAATATAACAACGTGTCTGCAATATCCTACAGGAATCGATCGTGCCTAACTTTATCTAAGATATGCTCTTTTCCAAAAGCATTAATTATCAAGGAAATTGTCTGTGTTATATTTCCATTTCATTTGTTTGCATCCACCTGGATTCGAACTCGGCCCATTGTCTAGCAGCTCCAGTACTCCAGTCGGCTGAATCAGAAAGGCTCATGGGAGAACGACATTCATTTTCCTAAAACTTGAGGCGGCGAATCTAGTTACTGCATGGTAACATGTATAAGTTAAACAGGTCTATAAGTATAGCCCAAAACAAGAGTACTTAACCTGTAATTATTATTCATGATGACACACATGTGTTTCTCTTCCCCGTTTCTCTCCAGCTGAATGTATTATTTAAAAAAATATTTTCATTTGCACGATGGCTCGAGCGACAGTAAATTATACCTGTGGGCTAGTAAGGCCTGTTTTATGCACGTTCATCCAAGGGGTGGCGTGTGGGATCTGTCTATAGCGTTCCCTGATATGCTTTGGGCTAAAAGAGCCAACACCAAGCCGTCTTTGTGTTTTTGCTCTTTAAGATTACCGAGTGCTATTTTAGCACATGCTTTTCCAAGCCTGTCTTTGTGGATGATCTCGATGGACAGTGTTTGTTGTTAAATAATTACAAAATCAAATAAATGTACCATCCAATTCGTACTATATAATTAAAACATTGCAGTAATATGGTATTTTGCTTTGTCCGAATCATCGCTTAACCATCTCTTCTTAAACCAATCCATTGTATTCTGTATTTTCTTTGTCTATTGCAGGGATGCTCTCATCTATAGCTGTCATACTCCTTCTCAAAACCCTGTGCGGCATTACAAATCTACCAGAAAATTTGGGATTGGATAAAAAAAATCTTAAGAAATCGCTAGTATCTGCTTTACGCGATTTCAAAGCTGTAAACCCTATAGCTCCAAGATGTTCGTCTCACAGAAGCCGTCTGGTGCCAGTCAAAGGAGGCCGACTGGGAAACTGGATGTTTCAATATGCCTCAGCGTCAAGTATTGCTCGACGGTTGGGTATGGAATTTGTTTTGTCAGGAAGCAGTGAACTCCTGTCAATATTTAAACTAAAACCTGGTATTGTGGGTGAAATTAAAATGAATGATTATACTGAAATACAAGAAAACTTTGCCTGTGTGTATGACCCATCCTTATTGGAACTCCCATGTGGCACGGAGGTTCATCTGTGTTGTTATTTACAATCATGGAAATACTTCAAAGGCTTCGAATCCGACATTCGTTCACAATTTGGGTTTAATTCTCGCGTGGAAAATCTAACCCAGTTTTATTGGAACACTGTAATTCTACCGGCTGTAAATAAGAAACATGATATTACCTTCATTGCGGTACATATAAGACGTGGTGACAAGTTGGACAACCAGGGGAGTGTAAACTTTGGAACTACTGTTGCTACCAAAGAATATCTTCTTCGTGGATATGAGTTCTTTATAAACAAATTTGGCGGCATGGACACACAAGGTCACAAGAGTAGAAACATGAAGGTTCTGTTCGTGGTGTGTTCAGACGACCTTCCCTGGGCCCGCCAGGTCTTGCCGCATGAGTCATCCGTGTTCGTGGATTCTGGTTCCCCGGAAGTGGATATGGCAGTGTTATCACGGTGTAATCACACACTCATGACTGTGGGAACATTCGGCTGGTGGGTAGCCTGGCTAGTTGACGGCGTGACGGTGTATTACAAGCACATATTTAGACCAGAATCCCTTCTGGCCAGATCGTATAACAATACACTGGTTGATTGGGTTTTACCAAATTGGATCCCTATGGAGTAGACGGGAATGAAACAGAGTGGATTGATAGGTGTTTTACGCCATGCATAAGGGAGTTGACACTTATAAATATGCCCGCCGTGTAATAGATGACACTAGCAAAACCATAAAATATGAAGTGTTTTGATACCGTTAGAAACAATCTTCGCCCAGTGCTAAGTTAAACAGCATTGCTACAGTCCAAACAAACTGCACTTTACCAGAGGGCATAGAGAAGAAAAAATGACGTACGACGTAAAGCATTTTTTGATCAACTATATATATGACCCGATGAATCCCGGTCATACAAATATATAAACGAACCGATTTTCCTAAACAAGTTTTACTAAAGTGACATGGATTGACTCCTGCAGCGGCAATGTTTTGGGCATCATTGCTTTTTGGAAGTTAGGGGGCGATATATTCTTATGTAGCGGATGTGACAGTATTTTTTTTCTGTGGTATAAATTTTGTATTATATGTCAGGATAAGTCTTGGTATTGTAAATGATTAGTCAATACGTAGATTGATATAAATATATATATTTCATATATATACATTTTTAAAAGCAATCACACTGGCACAAGAAGGTAGAGCAATTAAACTCTAAGAATCATCTTATGTTCTAGATAACTCCCGGAGACAAGTTTCTTAACGAACCTTAATCTCGAGTTGTGTTATGGGTTACCTAAAGACATCAATACATAAATTGATATATATATTCCATATATACATTTCTAAAAGCAATCACACTGACACAAGAAGGCATCTCGAGAAAAGGTAATGACCATAAATATGGTGTATAAAATACTGTTAAAAATGTTGCCCCTTCTACTGTGTATAATTACCCTATACCTATTGTGTCGAATGAATAATCAACTTCAACCAAACTAAAGCCTATTGAAGAACCAAAGCAGTGTGATGTTGAATTATCCAAATCACCTGTTTCGACTAAACGTTATCCGATTCGCTCGAAACGCTTAAATTTGTGACTTTTACTATTAGCCTATATCAGTATGAGTCACAAACTTTCAAACCCATTTCTGTTTAAGGCCTAACGGCAATTCAGTGCATGTAACAATGACTGCTTTAAGACAACAGTTAAATGTTTTTAAATACAAGGCTTAGACAGAATTCAGTTTACAGAAATGTAAAAGCTTGAAGTACTATTGTATTGGTAAATGATATTCGTTATATTATAAATTGACTTTACGAAATGTAACAAGTTTGCAACTGTATTAGAAAACCAACTGGACTACGGTATTGATAACTGATGATTATTGTTAATATTAATGTTACAAGTGAATTTAAAAAGTCAAATGCCTTGCCTCAACGAAAATAGACGGTTGTTCTAAAAGGGAGGAATGTATGTAGCTTCGGAAATATACAGTATTCCCGTAAGAGTTATTTCCCCTGATTTGCTCTTTTATCTTCTATCTTTCTTCAATAAACAGTTCGGTCAACGCCATCATGCCTTTTTTAACTTTTAAAAAGTTTAAGATGTTTCTTAAAGTCAATATTGACCACACGTGTAGTAGTGATACCCACAAAACGCAATAACATATACGTAATCCAGAGTGTTACAAATTTCATAAAAATATATACATATAAAGGCCATATGGTACAGATTTATATTTTTCTGCATAAGAGACTAAATACAAGGGGTGTTTTGAGAATCGATCAAGGGTCCAGCAAGACCTTAAGCTCTGGTGGAGCCCGTTAAGTTTCTTCAGTCATGGATCTGTGGCACCCTTTAAGCCCAGTCTTCACCATCATACATTTGTTCAAAACTTCACCTTCACAGAAACTGTTTCAAGCAATTTCCCCTTTGTTCTTATAACAAGGAACTGTTTTGTCACAATGGCTCCATATAGAACCATCGTAATTTCCCAAGAACTATAAAAAAAATCTATTATTTATAAAAGTGTATTTCATATTTCTTGAGCATACTCAAGTCGTTAAGAAATGCCATACACAATAATTTCTGCAAATCGGTCGATATTTCATCGATTAGCCTAATCTGATAAATTCCGAGACAATTTCTATTATTTGGGTTTTACACCTTATTTTCATGTTACATTTCAAATTGTACATAATATTTTAGAAAGAGAAAGTAGGAAAGCCATTTTTAGGATACCTGATTAATTGAGAATTGAATGTAGAAATAGTAACCATCTTTTCGATAGATATGGAGCTGGTATAGTCAACTATTGTAAAACAGGTTTGGGGCTTCATGCTGCTATGAAGATAAAAAAAGGATCATAAAATTTTGGGCTAACATTTTAAAATATACAGATCTAGAAAGCATGAAAAGCCACCTGGCGGGCATGGTCGCAGTGACCAAATACTAACCGATTCTCGATCATTTCTCTTAGGATTGTTGTGTGTGTTTCTGTTATTTGTGGAAACCTTACTATAAACATGAATGACATGATAAATAACGGATTGGGAGATATTGAGTATAGTTGGACTATCCGAACTGCAAGACTCTTAATTCTATTGTTCCTTTCCAATTCTAAAGCAGAATTGAGCTTTTAACAAGAAAAAAATATTGTTTTTTTTTTCACACCGTCATCATCAATAACAAAATATATATAAACAGCAATAAAATTGTCTTAATAAATAACTATTAAATTAAAAAAATAAAATTAAAAAAATTCGAAATAAAGAATAAGTTTTTGGGAAATTTTATATCCGGATGTTTAAAATGAACTCCAGTTACCCTAGGCATATAAAATTGGGTCCAGTTGCAAATAGAATGGCTTCATTTAAGTGAAGCGGGTGGCTGGACGGAACTTCGTGTGGCACAGGTGCTCTTGATTGCGATTTCAGATCGTCTTGCCTTGTTGTCAGTGACGTAAAGGGAGGTTCTCGATACACCGTCATATCAGGAAAATAACATGAAATACAATGTGAAACCCCTGTCAAACAAGCATTTCAAGTGCGCACCAAAAGCTGGATGCAAATTATCAAACTAAATACTCTCATTATTATGGCTTCGTCAAACTTGTCCGTAAACAGCTGGGCCTGTAGGATTTCCTGACCGCAAGATATAACTTTTATATTTAACTTCAGTATCTATAACATGTGCATCAAAATAAAATCTTGACTAACTATCCGGTTGTTCAGCTTAATTCTTGGTCACTTTGTATGTGCCTTGCCTGTGGTTAGTATAATCTATGTAATCTATAATATGTGAGCCAATATCACTGTTTTGAATATTGCCCCTTCTCGAGAGGAAGAAGAGACCCTATTAAAATCAGTAGAGTAATAACAGGTATATTCAAACCGGCAGGGCTCAAGTGATGTGGTAAATCTAGTCTTAAATGTTAGACCATAACCTTTCCCATCTTCTCTACAAACATTTTAGTCTACATTAAAAGGCTATAGTTCAGCTGGCCTTGTGGAAAATTCATAAAGTTTATTCCAAATTGTATAGTGGCCGTATTAAGGAGACGTAGAAAAATAGAGTGAGATGAATTTGATAATAATACTGAAAGATGATTCTGAAGGTAGATTCTGGCATCTGAACTCTTTATAGCATATAATGCTTTATTGGCACTTACAATTAGCATGCTCAAAGAACAGTAGGCCTACCGAGAATATTCAGGCACTGTTTATTTGATTTAGACGATTCAGAGTAATCGCTTTAAATAACACAATTTTAACACGTCGACAACTAATAATATTTTTGTTGTCATTGTTTCCCTTAAGGAACAGAAGCAGCACTTTCGTTATTACAAAACACCCAGCAGTTCAGAGGTCAACGAACAGGCACGGTCAGGCGATAGACATTTTTTGTCGACAAGCCGATGGACAAAGTACTCTTCTTCGAATCAAAAGCCTAGAATCGTGATATAAGTTATCTATAATTCTCAAATTTTGTCTTGCAAACACAAAACTTTCTTTTCTTTCTTCAATACAGACTACAAGCGATATATCCAGATCTCGCGTAATCTCGTGACATCTCGCGTGACGTCACTTGACATCACGTGCGGAGCCAAATCTCGTGAAATCTCGTGGGGTGCCGTGGAGTGCCGAAAATATTTACTACATAAATACTAGGCAAGTCTCGTGAAATCTCGTAGGGTGCCGTGGGGTGCCGTGGGGTGCCATCACTACTATTTATGTAGTGCGGTGCCTGCTCACGAGCTGCTCACGAATGCGCGCCGAGTTGCTCTGACTATACTACTAAAACGGACAGACGTTTACGCCGGCGTAACCCAGCGCCTCAGACGCTTCCTCAACTGTCACATGCACTGCATGATTGTTTGTTTGCTTGTGGTTTAACGTCGTACTCAAGGGAATTTCACTTATATGACGATGTATCGTCAACTTCACATTCCACCTAGCCTTATAACGGTGAAAAACCGGGAAGAAATCTCGTAAAAACCACCACCGCGATTGCCGGATCCACAACATGTGACTCGCTCACAGGCGACAGGCGGACTCGATACGGTGAACGGTACATCGAAGCTGGTTCAGTTTAGTTAGTACACACGCTACCACTAAGCCAGAGTAGGTTATATAAACAGCCGGTGACCCGTAAGCGTGAATGTTCTACCGATGAACATAGTTGTAACAACCATACAATAGACTCCAAGTTGTTCATTGCTATATTGTTTTGTGTAATTTCTGAATTATTCGCAAGCAGGTCCTTTGGAATTCGGTTTATTTATTTAAATAGCTGGTCAAATATGCAGTTACACGGCTCATCAGTGTCGGTGAATATTATTCCTCGTTCATTCACTTAAAGTGACCTGGTTTTGTGTCACGAATACATCCCATGAGTGAGCCTATGTACAAGTAGTGTAACCAGATTCTAGATTTGTAGGCTTAAAACAGGCGCTATAATGTGCACTCCGAAAATTTAGATCTAAAATTAATGTCAAAACGAACATAAAACTTAAAGCACATCCCAAAAGATTTTAGTGGAAACCGTCTCTTGAAACGGGATTTTGTAATGAAGTATTTGTTTTGTGACACAGGTTTAACGCCGTACTTGGAATGTCAGTGCTATACGGTGGCCTGCCCAATGGGCGAAAGAAACCACCCTTGGCATACATGCTCTAGTTGCAGCAAAGAAAGACAGATGACACTCACAAGACGTAATACACAGAGGTCATAAAACAATAGCGGCTTTCTGCTTCATCCACTTCTCATTTCACTCATATCGCGCCGTGCCAGCCTAATATACGTAAGTGAGATCATCCGCCGTCACTGCACACAGAGATAAGTCAAACCATCATGAGGCACAACACGACGACATCACACACAGATCGACTTGGCGTTACCCCCGCTGGTCGTTTAATTTATAATCAATTCTACTTCCTACGCCGAGACATTGACTCTAAGATACACCCGGCCACTTCTTTTGCTGGTCTGTGGCTGATAGGTGGCCTCAAATATTGGGGGAAATTAATGCACGATGGCCTGGCATAGCGTACGAAAGTTGTCTTAGTCTCGACCACTATAGAAACTCTCGCGAGAATAAGATTGCTCCGGAAGCTTCCCATCCACCCGCTAAGTTGATTAAGTCCATCGCCGTCTTACCTCCGTCACATGCGTATAGACCGCTTGTTCCTAAGCCAGGACCATTTTGTGTAGTGATTTTCGGTAAATTACAGCAAATTGGGCAGTCGTCGCCAGGCAACTTATAACAGCTGTATAAATACACTGGGACTATGTTATGATGTCATGACAGCTCAGTTCCAGTGCAATTCTTTGTTTTACAGTTACTAACAAATTTAATATGTATTTGTTCCATTTATTTTTGTTACCAACGTACCACATTTAAAACTTTGAAGGAGGTGTATTTTCCCGTAACTATGGCTAAGATTAATGATCCACCATGTGGCTTCCTGGGAAGAAAGCTAAGGTACGGGTTTATCCCAAAGTTAGGCTACTTATAATAACAGTCTGCGGGGAAAAGTTTGATGGTAAATGCATGAGCGTGCTTTTAGTTGTATGACTGTTCAGTGTTGACTCTAAGCACAGACACTTGCTTCCAATCTAATCAAACTCAAATATAAAATCGGACGAATTCGGTTTGTTTTTGTTTTTTTTCGGTGTTTACCATAGCCCCATGTTTTGGTTTTTTTATTGGACAACTGAAAAAGAAGAAGACTTAACTAGAACGAATAAATAAAGCTGGTAGACATTCGTTCTAGTTAGGTCTTCTAGTTGACAGTCTGTTCATGGCTTCGGTCTTTATCTGAGAACAGAAGATGGGAAGGCCAGTTTCACGAAATCGAAAACTACAACAAGTGAAGTAAACTAAAACAAAAGATTATATTTACCTAAGGTATTGAACAGACTACAGCTCTATAAATACAACGGGACTATGATTTGATGTCATTCAGCTGTATATCAATCCGGTTGCCTTTTTAAAGATACCAGTCACCCAAATCAAACAAACAAACAAATTATAAAGATACTTACAACTTTAATCATTTTAAATTAATAAAATAGTTCAATTTTGTCCTGATCTACATATCACGTTTTCAAGTAGAGCTCCTTCGTCCCTACCTGATAAGACAGTAATGGTGCGGGTTTATCCCAAAGTTCCCAGCCTGCGTTAAAAAGCTAGATGGTACTTTATCTTGTTTGAGTGGCTTTTAGAATTATATCCAGAAGTTGAAAATCCATATCAGTCGTCATGTCTTTTTATGGTACTTAATGGTTACAAAATGGAATTTACGCTCTTTTTTAACCTATACTTTGGTTCCATGCATGTTCTTGTCCTAACCAGTTTTTACCAGTTATGGGTTTCTGTTCTTGTTTATTTTTTTCGTATTTATTTCAGTTACATTGACATGCTCTTGACCATATGTAAATACAGTGTGAACTTATTCTACGCTTGAAAAGGACTAAATTGACACGTTGGAATCACACAGTGAATTAATGATTCGTTCGTGCATGCACCAATATGAATATTAAGTCTTTATTAAACTAGTTGACGTTTAGGATGAAACAGATACGATAGTGGCCGGGTGGTCAAAGGCACACTTTGAGGAATTTTGTTATCACCGAGTGCCATTGATATCTTGTCGATGTATTCTGAGTACTTTGAGAGAGACAGACGCCAGTTGCGTGTCATCACTGTGTTACCATCAAGTACCATATCCAACTTCTCAAAATTAAAATTTTGAGAAAAAAAAAAACCCTCATTGCATTTGTCGATGGATTCTGGCAACTTTATGATAAGTAGTCGCCATACTGTTTTTTTCAGTTGCGTGTCAGCCATTTTGGGGGCTAACAACCGATTACTATTTAGCTTCATGAGCACTTAAGGTTTGGGATACACGCGCGACATTACCCAAGGTCTTCTCAGGATGTCACGTTCTGAGTTCTAATCACTGCTACATTAACGGGAAAATGAAACAGCTTTGAAATGTTCAAAAGCATATATAACATCGGTAAAACGAACACGGGATTTTTTATTAAAGAATGATTAATATTTGTTAGCAGCGCTATGGGTCTCTATACGATCATTATATAGTCCCGGTGTATTTATACAGCTGTAAATTGTCGGACGACGGCCGCACATGCCACATTACGTGATATTACTGAATATTACTACACAGCATGGTCTTGGTTTATGACCAAGTGGTCTTTAAGCAATTTCAAATGATATCTTAACCGTCACAAACTAGCCTCCAAAGGGTACTTTTTAGATGACGTCAACTACCAGTGAGATACTTGATGATTGCGTGTGCTTTTATACCCGACACGACTGTAAAATATGAATGCATATCTGTTTGAACAAACTAAAACAACAATAGTCAATCTGTGTATGAATTCCTGCAAGATATTATAAGCGTTTTTCTGTTGGGACGAAAAATATGGGTCAATATTTAAATGCAGTGTATGGTTTTCTCAAGGAGATACGTCATTATAAACTATTTTTTAAAGCAATATTTAGCTAAGTCACAATTTCATAAACTATCACCTGTGACATCGCAACCAATCAAAAGGACGTATTTAATAAAGCATTCTTATTTAATTCAAGCCTTTCTACAGACGTGAGAAAATGGCTAAACGGTTTCTATAAATGTCACGTGGTAAACTCAGAGTAATAGAAACATTTGGATAAGACGCAGTGGTGTTATAAGATTTGCAGCATTGACACACTGGAGTACGTTGATTGGCAAAGAAATGGCCTAGGATTTCTCTTTAACTGAAGTTGTGAATTCACCTTTGGGAGAAGATCAGCTTAAATCGTGTGATATTTATTTGTATTTCTGTATTAATAATACTTTTCGTTGAGAGTTTTATTCAAGCCAAGCTTCCGTGGCTAGCCAATATCATTCTAGACAGTTAGTCGTGGGGAACATCTGTTTCAACAAAGGAACAAACAGTGCGAGAAAGGAACAAGTGGTGTGGCAAAGGAAACGAAGTTGGGACAAAGGAACAAAGGGCGTGACAGAGAAACAAGGAGTGTGACAAAGAAAAAACGGTTTGAAATTAGGAACAAACGACGTGCCAAAGAAGCTAACGCATGACAAAGGTACAAACGGCGTGACAAAAGAACAAGCCGTGTGTCAAAGAAACAAACGGCGTGAAAAAGAAACAAATTGCGTAGCTAATAAACGAACGGTGCCACAAAAGAACAAGAAGACCAAAGGGAACAAAGAAAAGAAATCAAGGTACAGATCCAACCATTCTGCATATTACGACGATACAATTCTTTAAAGTATATAAAAAAACTATGGATTCAAGAGAAATAGAACTACACATAGCCGATTATGGCATTTTTGCAGGAACTTTACTGGTTTCCATATGTATTGGCATCTACCATGCTTGTGCAGGAGCTAAGCAGAAAACGACTGCGGAATATTTGGTCGGAAACAGAAGTATGTCTATAATACCGGTTTCATTTTCGTACGTTGTGACCTACATGTCGTCCATTTTTATGCTAGGCCTCCCAGCGGAAATGTATATTTACGGCTTCACATATATATTCTCGTTTTTCTCTATTATTATTTCGAATACATTAACAGTGGCGATTGCCGTGCCTTTGTTCCACCCACTTCAACTAACCAGCTCATACGAGGTGAGGATTTTATCTTTTAGACAACGATAAATATTCATCAAACAAAGTAGTATGTTATAGATTTATATCCTTTTCAAACCATTAATTTGGTCAGTGGACAATAAGGGAGACAAATCTGATACTCATGTTACTGGCTGTGCCATCGGTTCCATTCACTTACAATGGCATGAAATGGAAGTTCAATTGAATCCTGTTGTTCGTCATTGACGTTGGGGGCACTGCCTGTTACACAAGAAGCAGGGTTATCGCCCTTGTTCACGCTTGTTATCTCTATGAAAAACGCAAGCCATCATCTACACATCGGGTTCCAATTGCATTTTATGGGTTCCTTTCGGTTTTCCGATCACAATATATTCGGATAATTATTGTCAATAGAAACTTTTGTTATAGGATGGAAATCGATCCGCAGCTGTCGCCGGCCTCTCAAGACATATATCTAATTTTTCTCTAATTTTGTTTTTTTGATACCATAAATAAAAGTCATAGAAATAGATTACAGAAACAACAACAAGTCATAGAAACATCAGATATAAAAGTATAATTTTTTGGAGCAGGCGATCGCGGTGGGTCGATTTCCATCCTTCCCCAAGGGTTGTTATTGACGGGACTTATCCGTATATATTGTGCTATGAAAACCCCAATCATGTAGAGCCCTTACGGTAATTGTGACGGATGCTTAGTCCCTGACACAATTGAGCATTTCCTTTTAAAAGTGCTCTCGTTACAATGTGTTTCCTGATGTTCTTTTTAATCGTTTATTGTGTGTTGGTATATCGAGGCCTAATATAGACAACATCTTAAACCGAATAAAAGTTACGACAAAGTGTTTAAAAAGCAGTAGCTGCTTATATTATAAACACGCGCACAATCACCTAAAATGTGACCTCATTCATTGAGCTTGTGTTTTCCTTGACATAGCAGCACAACAACAACAGCAACATTTGTATAACTATATTGTGGACAGGCTATCGCTCCTGTCCCACCTGGTTGTTTTCTGTTTGTGTGTTTTCTTCCCTTGTCAATTACCTAGGTTAGCCTGTGAGCATTTTAAACTCTCCAATATAGTATGTATGTTTAATCAAGTAACACATAGAAATAATTGATTTACAAAAACGAATAGACCTATAAAGAGTTATTATTTATCAATCATTCCTTTTAACATATATGAAAATTTACTAACAAATAAATGTACTCGCTTGTTTATATGCTAATTTTATTTTATTTTTTTACCAAATGTAAATTCAACCGAATTCAATCCAAACCACATATCTTCGAATACAATGTTGTAGGGCGAAACAGGGTAGGCTTACAACCCTGAACAACCACGACATTCTGTTGGCTGCTGGTACACCAACCCACACACAGTCCTCAGGAATCGAACCCACTACCCCGTAGGTGACGGGGATAAGGGGACCAGAAACATACTCTTTAGCGATCGTACAGTCTAGACCGCTCCACATTCGATTCATTTCAACAGTTGTTCGAAAAGAAACACATTTAAGGAAGTTGTTGGTTTATTTAATTTATCTGGTAATCAATTGTCTTCCAGTATCTGGAAAAGCGATTCGATTCTCTGGCGGTGCGCAAGATGGGAGCTGTTTTTGGTGTGATATCGAACGTGAGTATATAGAGAATGAAAACGCATACATGCGTTTACCCATCCAATTGGAAGATTTACGCCACAGCTTTATGTTTGTTATTGGGTTGCGTTTGCTTCAACAATATAAACATTCAGAGGACTATAGTCTATAAAAACCTTATTGTTTAAGTAAGACACAAGTAAAGAAGGTGTTAGTGCTAAGCATTGTGTTAGACAAGGCATAATAACATACATTAAGGCAAATTAAAAGTGGTATTTCAGCTATAACTATAATATAAAAAAAACTACATTTTAGGAGAAAATTGGCCAAAGCTTGGAACACTTTGTTGTGGTTTTGGCTGGGATTCAATACCGTATTTATATTAGGACCAATGATCCTATATCCTTTGATATCATTAAAAACACAAGAGTTGTATCCCAAGCTACTCTGTAGTATAGCTATAGGCCTACAGCGGTTGGTGAAGGCTTCTGTCAAGCAATTGATTGGTTGCGTGGGAACTTACGAGAGGACTGCTAGTTAAAATGACAGCGATAGTCAATAACGAACGTGGATGAAGTGTTGTCGAAAAAAGGATATGTTGGTGTATTCAACCTACTCAATAAGAGTATTGCATATGTAACCTAACCACCCCTACACGCACCAAATCCCCGTATATACGCCAGTTGTGTTTTACAAATTTAAACAAATTGCCAAAACCTGAGTAGGCTATAACATTCAACATAATTATGTTATCAGCTTTTTATCTCGAATCGTGGTAACTTTTTCCGCTAGAGGGCGTAGCTCTGATTCTATTTATTGCGAGCAATCCACCAAGAGTTGTTATGCTGAGTAGTTGGGAATGAATCTCTTGGCTAGAAAAGATGGGTAGGCTAACAGATGGAATGGTCTGTTGTTTGATTCGTATCTTACACAACCTTCAGCCGTGCTACAGCATTTCGTTGAAAATTGAATAGTACAAGTATTTACAAATGGTTGAGTCTTCTCCGCAATTCAAGTGCTCGACTTTAAATTATATAATGGAGCAAAAACTTTT
>JARFOD010112950.1:0-14732 GCA_031763545.1 Mopalia muscosa
CACGTGATGTTATAGCTTAATTTTTTGACATTATAACCATTGCATGCACATGATGTAATAGCTCAATTTTATGGGACATATAATAGCCATGGTATGCACATGATGTAATAGCTCAATTTTATGGGACATATAATAGCTATTGCGAGCACATGATGTAATAGCTCAATTTTATGGGACATATAATAGCCATTGTATGCACATGATGTAATAGCTCAATTTTATGGGACATTATAGCCATTGTATGGACATAATTTAATATCTAAATTTTATTGGACATTATAACCAATGTATGTACATGATGTAATAGCTCAATTTTATTGGACATGATAACCAATGTATGTACATGATGTAATAGCTCCATTTTATGGGACATAATAGCCAATGTATTACATAATGTAATAGCTCAATTGTATGGGACATAATAGCCAATGTATGTACATAATATAATTAGCAAAATTTTATGGGACATAATAGCCAATGTATGTACATAATATAAGTAGCAAAATTTTATGGGACATAATAGCCAATGTATGTACATAATGGAATAGCTCAATTTTGTATACAATTTTTATGTCCCATTTATGTATCGACCATTTGAGCTAATTTATGCAAATCTAATATTGTGATCTATTATGCATAGAATATTATAGCCCATGTTTGTATGGCCTATTATTTCCGATTAATACACATATATTAGGGTTAAATTATAATATAATATTATGGCCCATTTATGTACGCACTATTATAGCAAATTTATTAACATATACTATTATGACACACTTATGAATAGAATAGTGCACTATTATAACCAACTTGTGAAGATATAATTTTTGGGTAAAATTAAACGGATAATTTCCTGGGCAATTTTGGCATGGACTATTAACAGTATTTTGGGATAACGCTTTCTTAGTTTGAACAGATTCTTGTTCAGAAAATTTTGCAAGTTGGCCCGTCCAGGAATCGAACCCACTACCCTCAGAGTTGGTCAATTTTGTATATGTGATTACTATTCATCTTTGCATGGACTAGTATAGGCACTCTATGACCATAGAATATGATGGCCCATTTTTGTTGAACTATTAAAGTCGATTTACGATTATATAATACTATAGCTAAATTATACATAGAATGTTATGGCTCATTTTTGTATAACTTATCAAAGCCAGTTTATGTTTATAAACTTTGTTGGATCTATTTTGTTTATGATATTACGGCTCGTTTTTGTATCAACTATTACCGCCAGTTTATTCTAATATAATTTTATTGGCTCAAATTTGTATATGAGATGATGACTTGTTTTTGTTTGGATTATTATGGCTCATTTATGTACCGGGTAAACAATATAATGGCCTAATTACGCACTATAATATTTTGGTTCATTTGTGTTCGGATTATGATGGCCAGTTATTGTACAATAGGGTAATCATGGATAGAATATTATGGCACAGTTATGACTCAATTATGCGTAGAATGTTACGGTACATATATGTATTCACTATCATTTAATTGTTCAAGAATAAGGTTTGATTTACTGAGCTATAAGGTGGAGTCGGGTGGTATATATATATACTTCAGGTAAACAGAAATCTCGTACATTTTCCGAACTTAAATGTACGGAATCATTCTTATAAAGAATCAGTTCCAATTCCTACGTCGAGACATTGACTCTAAGACGCACCCGAGCCATCTTGTTTTGCGCTTCTTTTATTTTCTGGTTGGTGACATACGTTGTCCCAAATATTGGCGGAAATTGATGAACGATGGCCTGGTATAGTGAAGGATTGTTGCTGTTGAGGGTTTCTCTCAGTAGCGAAAAAAAAACTCAAAAAAACCCCAGCAAACCAAATAGTCCCTTGACAATGAGGTCAGCTGTATATACTCTCAGACTTTATACTATTTGATTCAAACTGTCGCCGTCTTCCCTCCATGACCCGTGTACAGCTTGCTTGGTCATAAACCAGCATCATTTTGAATGTAGTGATATTCGCTAAAATAGCGAAAATTGTGCGGTCTGGTCTAGGCAAATTACAGCTGTATAAATACCCCGGGACTATGCCTTGATATGTCATTCAGCTGCATTTTGTTACCATCAAGTACCATCTAGCCTTTTAACACATTGAGAACTTTGGAATAAAACCCGCACTATTACTGTCTTACCAGGAAGTGATGAAGGGGCTCTACTTTGCAGGTGCATAAAAAAATTAAAATGTGTTATGTAGGTCAACATAAAATTGAACAATTTTTTTCATTTAAAAATGATTAAACTTGTTAGTATCTTTATGATTTGTTTGTTTGCTTGATTTGGGTGACTGGTATCTTTAAAAAGGGAATTGGAGTGATGTACAACTGAATGACATCTGGTACATTTCCCGAACTTCAATGTACGGAATCATGCTAAAATAGAAACAATTCTACTTCCTACGTCGAGACATTGACCCTAAGATACACCCGAGCCAACTTGTTTTGCACTTCTTTTATTTGTGGTCTATGGCATACGTCGTCATAAATTTGGCGGAAATTAATGCGCGATGGCCTGGTATAGCGTTCGAGAGTCTCGTCCACTGTAAAAACTCTCGCAAGAATACGATTGGTAGGAAGTTGACTGACAGGTGACCTCTGAGATTCGCCACTATGGTATCTGTGACAGAGGTCAACAACCTTCTCAGAACATTAAATTGACTGATAGGTAAGATAGGTCGTACCTCAATGACCTACGTACAGCCCGCTTGGTCATAAACCAGGACCATTTTGAATGTAGCGATATTCGCCAAAATAGTGTAAATTGTGCGGACAGAACCAGGCAAATTAGAGATGTATAAATACAACGGGACTATGCTTTGATATGTCATTCAGCTGTAGATCAAAGAAATTTCTTTTTCAAAGACTCTTACAAATTTTATTATTTTTAAATAAAAAAAAATGTTGACCCACAATGCACATTTTAAATTGTTTATGTTTTTGGATTGTTCATAACTCTGGCTAAAAGTAGCGCGCCGTCTCGTGACTTCCGGTAAGATAGTGAAATCACAGGTTTATCCCAAAGTTCCCATGCATGCAGTCTGAGTTGAAAAGCTAGATGGTCTTTGATGGCTACAAATAAAACTTCATATATAATCTAAGTAGCCGTTTAATACATTTACGTCAGACGTCCGACTCGACAAAGAGACAACGATTTAATGCTTTCCGGTAGAATATTCTGAGTGGAAATTGCCCTTTTCTGGAGTAAACACAAGCTGTCTACAGCAGAACCAATTTTGTCTTATTGGAGGCATTCTTTGACTAGTCATGACGTGTCCATATGTGGCTTATGGTCTTAAAGAAATCGCCAGTTTACAATATGGTGTGTCGGTTTTGCAGACTAACAAATACTCGGATGTGAGAACATCTGTCTCACGATGCATTCAAAGAAAGTAAATTGAAAAAATTTGATTACCTTGCATAGGTCACGAATGACAGAACGAAACAGAACACGGCAGTAGACATGGTGGCGGTTTAATGAAAACTTAGACACTTACGTGTTAGACAGACTATAATACGCAAATGTCAATCCCCTTAATACGGTGGTCACTTCACGCCAAAATGTGTCCTCGTCACATTCACCAGCACTAGATAGAAGAATAAAATAAATATGCCGAGATAAGAAATGGCACATATTGTTCACTATACTTCAGGCTACACGATATGGAACGAGATAAGGTTGAAAATGTCGAGAAAAAAGTTTATTTTGGGAGTTCTGTTTTTTTATGTTATTTGATGCTAGGTAGGCTGTTCTTAAACTTTTTTTCGTTATAAATACCACATATGTTTCTTTCGGGGACACTATTTATTGAACTCTACAAGAATTTATACACAGCTCAGAGAAAATCCGAAGCTCAAAAGGGTCTTTTATACTACCACAATATTAAAACTTTTCCAGCGAATGAAAGGCTGACTGTGAAATTTTATCCGATAAAGGATGTTTGTTGAAATATATAATTTATGTTCAGGTTGTTGTAAATCTCCTCGAATTCGGCAACTCTCCCTTCAAAGGACTAAAATCTTAAAAAAAAAAGAAAAGAAATTGCATTGATCTACAGCTAGATGACTTATTAGCATATACCCAGTGTATTTATACAGCTGTAATTTGCCTGTATTCAAAATGATTCTGGTTTATGACCAAGCGGTAGAAATGCAAGTTATGGAGCTAAGACGGCGACGGTTTTAAGCAAATGAAATGATGTATGTTAACATATAATTTATGTTTAGTTGTGATGTATCTGAATTTTTTTGGGGTGGGAAATGTCCGTTAATCAATCAATCAATCAATCTAAATCAATTAATCAATCAATCAATCAATCAATCAATCTAAATCAATTAACCAATAAATCAACCAATCAATCGATCTAAACCAAGCAATCAATCAACCAATAAATCAATCATTCAACCAGCCAATCAATCGACCAGCCAATCGAACAACCAGCCAATCAATCGACCAGCCAATCGATCAATCAATCAAGCAACCAAGCAATCAATCGACCGCCCAATCAATCAATCAACCAATAAATCAATCAATCACCCACCCAACCAACCACCTGATCGACCAACCAATCAATGAATATATCAATTGATCGATCGATCGATCAATCAATCAATCAATGATTTAGTCGGAAAAACGATCAATCTAAACGTTGATCAATTAAAATAAATTGAAATCTCCTGATTTAGTCCAACAGAATGACAATAAAATTTATTACTATATACAAAAAATGATACTTATTTTCACAATTCAAACATAAATTCTATTCAATAAACAAGGACATTTTTCAACAAGTGGCGCTAAATATCAGCGTTTTTATAAAAAAGACTTCAATCGTCAGGTTTTCTTCAAAGCTTTATAGTTATTGTAATACTGTTCGTTTTCTTATTGCTTTTATTAATATCACCCTGCATCCATGGTTCCCACTTAGGCTTTATAAATGTTCACTTTTAGCTCTTTACAAATGCTCATTTGATGGGAATCTGATCTAGACTTAATTAAACGAAGCTATATTTTTTAATTCAAAATACTGGCTTATTTTACACGTAACTCTGGACTGTTCCCATGAGTGTTGTCTTTGGTGATGGCTAATGTCTATACCAGAAATATTTAACATGTCAAATACAAATAATTCCCTTTGTATTTGTTTTTCTCTCAGAAACTGCTTTGTATAATTGACCAAGATCCCAATATATTTGCCCAACACAACAGACCTAATCAGCCGCGCTTGGTTTACGGCTGGAAATGACTCGTACTTTTCCCGACAATGGGAATCAACCGGGCAGCTCAGTCGCCATACTCCTGTTGTGGACGAATAGCCAATCGGAGGGAAGTTAACAACGAATACGTGACGAGTCCGCGCACAGCCGCTTACCGTCTTTGTTAAAGAAAATCTGAGCCGCTGTGAAAGCTTGTGGTAGCCAAAGAGTTAAGTTACAGATTGAATAGCTCCGGAAGCCGTGTTTGACCTGTCTTACTTTTTCACCTGTCGCCATCTTAATTAGCCAAAGACTTGGAAAAAGTTAAGTCCAATGATTTCATTACAAGCCCCACGAGCCTCCGTACATAACAAACAACCAAACGCATGGACTGTATAGTCGGCTATATTAAATAAATTGTTTAGAGTCCTTTATCAAGTATAGCAACTTGGCAACAGGTAATTTTGCTGCAACAGGGGACATAACTCTGGCATGAATGTCAACGTACGTTTTTAAATGTAGTCAAATGGTTGCAGAGATCTGGTTTATACCACCGGTAAATTCAAAACATGAACAATACTAGTGAGCATCTGTGACAGAACTGAAGCTTCAATTTTGTTCAACGGAAAATGCCTGGCTAGTATGATAATCTCGTTAGATTTCTTTAAGCCCTGTAAACAGTCCCATGTTTCAGTTTGTCCATAAATATCATCTTTCACGAACCTGCAGTCAAATTAACCATGGTCTCACGTATTACTTAGCACATATCAAAGCACAAACAATCTCGGATCAAGGGGAGTAACTGCATGACTTTAGGGGGCACCACTAGTCCGAGAAGGACATGCCGTCACTTGAATGGCCGCTGTCTGCACTATGACGCCAATGTGGTGGAGCTGTGAAAGACATAAAAATGTTAATTAGAAAAACAAAAACAAAACATAAAAAAAATAAATAAATAACAAACATCTCCCATTCTAGCATTAACATATTTTAAGTATCTTTAAGTTAAAGAATTCTTTCTTGAAATTCCCCGTAAACAGTTTTCCCCGGGACAACACATTTACCAGAGTTTATTTGTTTAATTTAATTCATATACGGAATGATGGGAAGGCAGGGAAACTTTAGAAGCTCGTCCGGCTAATTTCCGTCATTTCCGCGAAATATATTGGCGTTTATGTAAACCCCACGCCTTCCGGATAACTTTTTACACTATCAGATTCCCACGAATCGTATTCCGGTATAATCTTTTCGCTACATATAAAACTTTGAATTGAAGCTGCTCATCGAGCGCTGTGAGTTACATTCATGCAGCAACTATATTCAAAACGTTGTGATGCGAAGGGATCAAGTAGCATTACAATTTTGAAGGGATTTGGTATTGATTCCAATAGTCAACGAGTTGACGGAAGAAAATGTTTTTTGGGGGGGAAAAACAGCTGAAATTAGTCGATCGATTTCTTAGGTTTTCCTACAATGGATTAATACAATGTCCCAGTACCCGTAGTTGGAGATAATAACCTCTTGTAAGCTAACGCTCTTAGTTTTTATGTATATCAAACCGATAAATATTTTATCTTATCTTATAGCCGGCGTATGAATACTAAACGGCTATGGTTCATTTAGCTGTGCAGACCCGTGACCATTTGTCTCCGTTTCTGTGATATTCAGATTTTTTAGGAGAGTTACACTTTTAGAAATGTTTAGACACAAAATTAAGTAGAAGTTGGTGTCAAGGCTGAATATATCTGGAGTTGTACTTACTTGTATTAGAGTGTGGAGACCCCATTGAGATGGGACTGGAGACGCCATTACCACGTTGTTGTTGTTGCTGATGTTTCTTTTGGCGAGCGCGAGAATTCTGGAACCAGACCTGTGTCACTCGTTTACTGAGACCTGTGATCTGTGCAATCCTTTCCAAGTCCTGACCATCCGGGTTACTGTCAAGTTGGAAATTTGCTTGAAGGACTTGAACTTGTTCTTCACTGAAAGTAGTCCGTATTCTCTTCGTCTTGGATTTCTGTGAACTGTCGCTGTCGAAAAATCCAGATTCTGGAAGAGTGGAGAAACAAATGATAAATATGATTGGTTAAAAATACATGTACTATTGTCTTAGTTTACTTGCAGATATTAATATGTTTGAAAAAGGACAGTGTGTTATTTAAAGAAATGTATAATCCGATACACCCTAATCAGGTACAAAATCACATGTTAACGGGGCACGTCTTCAAACGATAATAAACATGGCAGATAATAAACATGGCAATTCGAGAAACTTACTAAAAACCCACGAAGATCGAATTCATCAATGAAATATCCTTGTGTAACCTTCCTACAGCTAATAGGCTTTTTAGACAAGTTTCTAAAAAGCTCATAATCTCGAGCTGTTACGGGCAAACTACAGATATCCCGAAAGAAGGTTATGACCATTATAAAGTATTGTCAAAGATGTTGCCAACAAAATATTCGGTATGGGTTAGGAATAAATCAGCCATTACAAAGTGGTATTTCAGAGAAAAACACATTAACTAATGAATATATTCGCTAAAGAGAATGAGTGTTACACAGAGTGGAGTTTCGCCTGAAACACTAGGTTATTGAATTTTTTTTTAATTTTTCTATGCTATAATGGGTCTTTGTGAGACAGGAGTAGATATCTTAGGTACAAGATTTGGGACATTCCTCTATAAAGATATTTAAAAACACAGGTTGCCATGTCATCTTGAAAACAAAATGAATATTTCTACTTTAGACCGTTTACTTAGTTCCCAATTTGAGACCTATTGTATATAACGTTTGAAGAGTTTTAATCAAATAGCCTATCTTTTTAAGCGTTTCTGTTTGGTTTCTCTTCAGGGGAAAGAAAGTGTGTGGGTTTTTTTTCAATCGACACGATTTCGATAGAAACTTCTGCAGAATGGAGAGAGTATATATTAGTTGTAACCTAATGGAGCTTAAATCGTTGTTGGCTCAAATCCGAAGGAGAGTTTTGGTTTCATTAGCGAATTGGGCCTTCTCATGTATTTGGAGTTGAGTGAGAAAAATGTGCTTGCCTCCACCGGGATTCGAACCCAGGCCTTTGGGTTGTACAGGCCCTTTACTCTGCGGATTGGAGTACAGAGGCTCGCCGCAGAATGGACTTCCTTATATATTGAATAAACGAAGAGAGACAAATTTGCCCGCCTCCACCAGGATTCGAACCCAGGGCCTTCTTATATATATTCTTAATGATAAATCACACTTGCATCCACGCTTCATGTCATAATCTAAAAGACAAACTCTAAGAGACCAGTTCTTCGATAGGTTTTATTCAGGAAGTATTATTGGGACTCCCGTAGATCTACATCCCCAGAAAATTACACTTACTAATAACCTATACAAATATTGCATGCATCCTTTTCATTGGCTGTTACTCATTGCCATTTACTTCGTAATTTTTAAAAATAATTTGCTAATAGATTGTTTGTTTGATTGGGGTTTTAGGCCGTTCTTAAGTTTGTTTTACTGACAAGACGCATCTGACAACGAAGAAAAGGTATGACAAATACAGGACAATAACAGGACGTCTAATACAAAGCCATCACAACCAGATCGGCTTTGTGTTGCCCTATAGCCCTGAGAGCACCACAGAACCAGAAAGCCCCCTCCCAACCCTCCACAATTGGGATTATAAAGAATATGCAGGTCTTAAATAAAATTTCCAAATATAGTCTATGCCATTTGGTAGATTACCAACAAAAATATCAACATTTGATAAATATACAAAAAAAATATCGTCAATACAATCCAAATTGCGTAGTCTGCAAACCTTAAAATACAACGGATCAGGGGCCAGATGCTCGAAAGAGGATTAGCGGCTAATACCAGATTAAATCTCTAATACCGGGTAAGAGATAGACCTACAACATGGCGTGGTGTCATTTAATAGAGGATTAATTTAAATAGTGCCTGGAGCAACCGGACCCTGATTAATAAAGTGTTAATAGCAGTTTCCACAACAAGAGTTATCAGAGTATTGACATTTTTCGATAAAACCTGGCAAATATATTAATTGCATGTAGAACTTTACAAGCCATGCATACAATTTATATCTTCTAGGTAATAAAATCACAACAATTATACAAGTACACTTTACTAACCGAAAACACACCTGAATCAGCTTTGGGACATATTTTTAAAAATAATTCACGCTTTTTTTTATAGAAATAAACGATGCGCCATGTGACACCACCATACAATCGTCTGTTTAATTCGGCTCAAAAGCGAGAAAAGAGACAAGAAAAAAGGACAAAATCAAGTCAGTGAGAACAATATTTTTGGAAAAGGCTTTTTTGCTGTCAATCTGTACAACATTACTTTATTATAACGTATAACTCCACTTAAACAATAAAATGCCCATTACTGTTAACTTTAACGGTTAACCATCATCAATATACCAATGAGCCGTTTCCTAGTACAGGGATATAAGATTTCCTCAGCGACAGTCGTTTCTATAAATGTCAATGTCTGTCGGCTGAAATTCCATTTGTGATCGGAAGTACTCTTGGCGGCACTTGATGTGCATTTCTAAAGAATCCGCACAGTTTTTGCCCCCGTGAAAGTCGCCACTTGCTTCAAGATGGCCTTTTACCGGGCCGATCTTCAAAGAACAATAGAGCCACGTTGGCTTGAAAATTCCACCATCTTGGTCTTTCGCTTCTGTCAAAGTCCTTTGTACTTTCGATCTGTCTTTACGCTGTTTTCCGCACATCTTTACCCATTTCCTATATATCCGCCCTCCGCCTTTTCTAACTAAAGACGCGACAGTCGCACGCGAGCATGTCCTTTTCCGCTGTTGAACTCTCCTGCGGTGAAAGGCGGAAAAGTGGACCTCCGGTGACTTGCGTTTTGAAGCTTATTGTCTATCGAAAGTTTTAAGTAGCGTATCCTACGTTGAGTTTTTAAGACAATTTACAAAAGGCATATTGGTGAGAGTCATCCAAATGGACCCCATGCCTGCCTTAGTAGATGGAGGATTACTACACCTGTCGTCATACGGCATTTCCAGGTTTTGTTTTATGAATCGGAGCTCTCGACTTAATAGATGAATATGTGTACATAGCCATAAACCAGCCTAGAAGATTTTGTTTATGTTTTCTGTTATTTATTTTTTTCTATCATGTAAGTTTTAAAAGTAGTTTCACATTTTCGCTATAACTATATACTCAACTACTGTATACCATTTATGTTCTGTGCTATGAAATAACGGACTGACTGGTTTGAACTAAGGGTTGTCTGAATTTTGACGAAAGCTTTGGCTGTACCAGTGTAGGATATGAGCCCAGGAAGACTTAAGTCCAATAGGAAAGTGAGCCCCATATTTCAAATATGGACATAAGCCCAGAATGATAAATAAAACAATAATATAATTTGTAAAGTATATTAAATAAATGTATGATTCTCTCCTTATAAATGTACCACAAATTTAATATTGTGCATCATTGTTTTTCACCTGACTTAATATATAAATATGTCAAAATTTTAATTTATATAAATGGGATTAGATATATACTAATTAGGTATTATGTTAACTGTCGATTATGAACTTTAATGTGTCACTTTAACAGTTTTTTTGTCTGTGTATACATCTTTTAAGTGCTAAACAAATAATTAGTGAAAATATAATCAAGATTGCACTTTTATTTGTCATTCTTTCTGTGAATTATTGTTAGTTTTACTACAAACTTATCATCCTGGGCAAGGGCTTAGCCAGAGGGGTATCCTCCCGTCCAAATGGACACCCCTTATTGAACAGTTGACTCATTTGGATACCCTGTTTTAAGAAAACAAGATGCAAGACCTATGGAAACTGTCAAACACACAGTTACTTAAAAAGTGAAGCAAAATGGCCATTTTGGACACCATACTTTTGATTTCGGCTAAGCCCCAATCGTATTCTCGCGAGAGTTTCTATAAGGGACGAGACTAAGACATCTCTTCTACGCCATGCCCGGCCATCGCCCATTAATTTCAGAATTTTAGAATGGCTTAACCCCTGATCCTGGGCTTATGTCCATATTTGAAATAAGGGCTCTGGGCTCGTGTCCTATTTGGCTAATAACATTGGGCTCATGTCCTATTGGGCTTAAGTCATCCAGGGCTCAAGTCCGCGTCCTTGGATACATTCGGATTGATTATAAATATAATCCAGTTTAATTATGTACTAGTATTTGAAAGATTGCTGTGAAAAGTCGCGGTGTAATATATATATAAATGTGATGCAACCCTTTTTTTCGCTGGACGTACTATCATTTAATAGGATACAGTTAGTGTGTTTACATACTTTCTTATAATAAACATGGTTGTAACGTTTTGGTTTTTTTTGTTATGGATGATTTTTTCGAGAGCTAACGTTTTAAACAATATACAATTTTTTGTTAATTTTGAGTTAAGATAAAATGCTGTTTTTTATGATAATAGAATTATTTGCTTTAGTTTAGAAAAGCTTTTTAAAGAAAAAAGTGTGTTGGTCCGACATAACCGAATTCATCGTAGTGAATAACTTATCCCTTGGTGAAACTATAGATTGACTGGCTGTTTGCATTACAGACCGTGGTTCTATTACGCCTTGTCACAGTCTTTGTTTCTTGCCTGGGACATCGAGGGTGATTTCCTTCACCCGTTAGGCTGACACACCGCCATGTGAGTGAAATAACATTAAGTACAATATTGAAGCCAAACCAAACAAACACGCAATACTGAACTTATTCAAATCTAGTTCATTTTGAGAAATGTAGGCGTTACTCGATACTCGTTCTTCCGGTATTCCAGCCGAAGGCAATGCAAGATCGGTCTAACTCTATTATCCAATTTTTATCTCCTAAAAAAAAAATAGAGTGAAGCGAAGCCAGTAATGTTCTGAACTGATCACGTGTAATTAATGTTTGAAACTGGAAGGAATAAGATGATGTAAAACAAGTAACAGTACGATTTAATGTGGTCAATAAAGCCTACCTGAACCGCCTTCAATGATCTCCATGTAGTGGGTTTTGCAGAGAACTCTGTTGTCTTGAAGCGCAAACTCCTCGCCCGTGGAGAGTTGTCGTTTACAACTGTCACAGGCGAAACAAGCTAAATGATATACATGGTCCCGGGCCCGTCTCACCCAATCATTTGAATGAATTGTTCGGAAACATTTAGCACATTTAGATCCGAATTCTCTGTGAAAAGAAAAATGGACAAATTAGTGATATATTTTGAGACTTTATAAATGAACGATCTAATCCAAAACTCCTGTCTTTGGTTGAATTTTTGCGAAATAAGATGAGAAAATAAAATGGCATGTGTTCCGGTCATTGACATTAAAGCCAGTTTAATCGACATGATTTATTCCCCCCTTCTCATTACTACAATCAAGCAAGAAGTTAATAATTTGGACACAGGTAGTTGAACGTTGGTATATATCTATCAAAATAGCTATCAATATATTTCCACCTTTCTTGTTGTTATGTATACCGAGTTTTTCCACCATAAAACAAACCGAGCTCTTGGGGATGTAATTGTGTAGACTTAACCTGCATACACTGCTTAATTTGTTTATTCTTTCCCAAAATCCTGGTGTTCAAAGCGAAAAAATTAAGGAACTAAAATGGAAACAAGTGTAAATCTATTCAAACAACAAGCTTGTAAATTTATGTATTTTGTGAACTGGTATATCATTTTCGTATACCGGTATTCGGAAGTTATAGTACTGTTAAAATGGCGTCATTAAAAACAACAAGTTTAACAGAACATTCCACAAAGGCGAGAAACCCGTCCTTATAGACAATTTGCCCAGTGAGGAAGCAGGTGGGCCATGGCCCTGCAGAATACTCCCTCGCCTTTCTCTCGCCTCGTAAGAGGCGAGAAAAGAGGTTGCTTTCTTTTGCCCTGGTGTTCGCAGAGCTAACGGGTAACGGGAAGCAGGTTTGTTTGTGATGTTCTGTAATTGTGTCCGTCGTCATATAAGTGAAATAACCTTGAGTACGACGTTAAACACCAATCAAACAAACAAACAAACAATTATAGACCATTTAAGAAAGAACTAAGCTTTAAAATCTCCACAAATGTTCCATTCACATTTTGCGGGAAAACATGGCTTGCCTTACTTGGCAAACATACGACAGTCTTTGTCCGCCCATAAACAGCTCTGTTACTGAGCAGCGTTGTAACAATTCAATAAAACAAGAGTGGCTTTCATTAAAAAGCGATCTTGAAATTCCATAAGATAAACTGCTGGGCGATTATCAATGAATCTCTACGCGAAAGAAAATAAAGCTATGTTAATGTGCGGAAGTCGTTCACTCGGTAGTTAATGATTTAGATATAAATGCGCAATAAAGTTTCGCGACAGCCGCGGTATTGTTGTCAACAAAAATAGGCTTTTACGCGTCCACAAAGACACTGTATTTCGCGGGTTGTCTTCGGTAGTGGCTATAGCCTTCATTTTGAAGTTTGCATTAACAATAATTTTATCTTCTTTCTTTTCAATTTATACTTAAATCAAATTAAAGTTCGCGACAACCGCGATATTGTTGTCAAGAAATGTAGATTTATACGCGCCCACAACTGCACTGCATTGCACTTTTATTAGGTAATTTATATTTTTGTATAAAAAGAAAAGCCATTTCTTTCTTCCTTTCTTAATATTTCAGTTTATACATAAAGATAAAAATAAAATGTAAGATTTTTTAATGATTAATATAAAATCAATATGAACAAAGCGTGATTAATTGAAATTAAACATCTTATCGTGGCTATCTGCTACAAGTCTAAAGACCCCTGTATGCTCCGGATCGTCATACTTACTAGATTTGTTTATACATGAAGGGAACCATTTTGTCATAACTTTCGCTCATTGCAGCAATATTTTACTGCTTCACTTACCATTTTTAAAATGACTTTGTTCATTTCACCGTTTTACGTCACATATTACATTATGTTTAGACACTGAATTGTCCTTGGGATAATAAATATGAGACGGAAACGTTGCTTGGGATTTGTTTCGGTGAAGATTAATACTAATATGTCTTGTTATACGTCAATCCATGCTTGGGGATTTCTAACTTCTTTTGGACCATATGCTTGATTTTCTTCCTGTGTGTGATTGTGGTTTAACGCCGTACTTAAAGTTATTTCACTCATTTGGCGACGTGCAAGCGCAATGAATCAAGGAACTGACGCCCAGAGTCATTGGCAAAAAAACAAAGACATGACAGGAGAATCACAGTTGACAAAATTAGATGTCGCGACAGACCCTCTACATGTTGTCTCTGTGCTCGCCAGAGTAACTTGAAGATTTCTCCAGCCCTATGTTAACATTGGTGTCTTTATTTTATCAATTAATGATCTGTCTACTCGGTGTATTCTGGAGTATTTGTACGCATAATATATGTTAAATTTTGTTTGTTTGATTGGTGTTTTACGTCGTACTAAAGGGTATTTCACTTATATGTCCACGGATTGTCCACTTCACACTGCCTTATTATGGTAGAAAACCGAAA